>JALIZH010031310.1:0-32238 GCA_030522465.1 Rhipicephalus appendiculatus | reverse complement strand
TCACAATCAAGCAACGTCACCGATGGTTCACTGATGCATGAACCAGAATGTTTCCTAATGCAGTAAGCCTCATTTAACTCTCTAACAAACTGGTTCCCATGTATATTCAAACTAATAACCTCATTGAATTTCGGTTCACACCCACGACTGTTAACATGCGGAGCCTAATGAGCATGTCCTCTGGTGTTCAATGAGTGTTCATGTTCTTTCAACCTAATATTTAGACGTCTACCTGCCCGTTTGTCCGATGTAACACCCCCCGCACGTTAAACGAATCGAATATACCACTCCCATATTGCACGGCACGCGTTGTTTTCTGTGCCTGATTTTGCAAACGTTGTCATCATTTTTTTCGGATATTTTATCTTGAATTTTCTTGCACACTATATAGCCAGCTTGTTGGGGGCGGACAAAGCAACATTTACGCCGTATCTTGCACCTATATTCTTCACGCAATGTGAAAAACGATGTGCATAAGGAATTGTGACCAATTTTATTTCATTATTACAGCCATCTATTTCCCTTGATGGCTTTCCACCTTTGACCCATTGAAGTAATTTAAGTAATTTAAGTAGTCAAATTACTTAAAACATGAATTAATTAAATTCGTGATTTGATAATTCTGGCCCACCCCATTCTTATTCTTCTAATTACTTCAGTCTGACGGTTAGGTTTCGTGCGCCCTACCTGTTCTGTGTAGACGTATTCCTTTACCACTTCCAGTGCCTCGCTATCTATCGCAAAGCGCAGCGGTCGTTACGATGGCTGATACCAATCTAGAACGCTGTTTCCATAGTTTCCTGCAGGGTTTATGGCGACCCGGGCTGAGGTCTCCCACAAAGGGACGTCGACATTAGGGTGCCTCGATGTCAGCGTTCCTTCGCAGGAACGAGGAAATTACAGCTGCGATGGAGGCACCATAGTCGAGATCCTGTCTGAGTTCAGCCTCGCGGGCCTGCTGGATGGCCCAGAGTCAGGAGCGTAGCCAGAAATTTTTTTCGGGGGGGGGTTCAACCATACTTTATGTCTGTTCGTGCGTGCGTTTGTTTGTGCCCGTGTATATATACGCAAGCAAAACTGAAAAATTTCGGGGGGGGGGGGTTTGAGCCCCCCCCAACCCCCCCCCTTGGCTACGCCACTGCCCAGAGTTGATCGCCGAGGTCGTAGCTTGTTTGTTTTAGGAATTCTTTTCACCACACATAACATGTATATGTATATAAATCTTTTTTTTTTTTTAAATTGTGACCTTTCTGCTGACATAAATGCACTGATCTTGATTCTGAAGTACTCCTGTTTCGGATCGCTGTCAGTTGTACCGCCGCTTACGTTTCATTATATATGCATACATCTACACTGCTAAAGCGCGTGGACTGCGTCCGCACGCTGGTAGTGTTAAGCACCTACGAATAGCTTGATAAGTTTGCCGAGCACGTTCACACGTAACTTTGTCCCATCGCAAGTGAAAGTTCCGGTAATGCAAAACCTGCTCATGGCTATCATCGCTGGCAAGCACGACGCATTTTAATGGCGCTCACAAGGACATGGGTAGTCAAGTGTATTTCCCAATTATCAACCGACCGTTATACAGCCACTTCTGTTACCGTTGACCTTGTATTTAGAGCACCCTAGGCGAAATTGCTTTTGTGCTGTTAAATAACTATCTGACTGCTGTATATGCCCAGCAAAATCTTTGAGGTTATCCTGGAGTCTGTGGTTAACTCGGCTTAAGTAAAGGTCGCTTAACACCGGAGCGACTCTCGAGCCAATGCATATTCACGTTTTCTGCACAAACAACCTATCACTCCACTTCACAAACGCGCTGTTTAGATAAAACGTCAGCAACTCAAGAAAAGCTTCTAAGATCATCCCACAACGCTGCGTAAATTCTAACTCGTCAATGTGTTCCGTAACTGCTTCCTTGACGCAGCGCATAAGTTCACCTTCTTCGAGCGAATAAATAGATCTTCGACATTAATACTAGTTGCCCTAGAACTTCTTGGGTTGTTTTTAGATAAAAATTTGACTACTTCCTCAGAATTATTCACTAGGTACGGGTCATTGAGACGCAGCGTTGAGAGCATATTATGCAGAAAAGACTATACCTTATACTGCCAAGTTCCTTTCTCTGAAATACAGATCTAAATGGAACTTCCGGTTTATGTGTTTGAGCACTAAAGAACAAGTCAAGGTGAAAACATTTCATCTCCTTCACGCTATCTGCAAGACGTCCGAAGCCCAGACGTTTTAACAACTGGCGCGCTTGCTCTTTAACCTTTTTTGGCGTTTACTTTTTTTTTCAACGAAGTTCTTGTCTACAGCAGAATTAGCCTTTTCCAAAAACATTCGATCTGGCTACAGAATAAAAACCCTTCTTTATCAGAATTCAGAACCCTTAGCTGGTTACGTGCAAGGAAATTCGAAACATGACCAATGTTCTCTGACTTACGCCCGTAAGTCTCCGTTCTAGCCAGCACATCAAGACATTCTGAAACACAGCCCGGTCAGAGGTCGTCCGTGACACGTCTTGAAATGTCTCTGGAAAGCGTAATCTTCTCAGATGGCGTCAAGATTGTTTCGCTTGCGTACTTTGGTCCTTTCTTTAGCAACTGAGTCACCCCCTCCGGAAGTCTTGCATTAGCAAGAACCAAGAACCTACTACTTGTCTGCAGCGTCTTGTTTTTCCTTGGTTGCTTGAGGCGCACTCGGGCCCATTGGAACTCGGTTGTATGCTCCGATGTCTTGGTCCAATCCTGGAAGCTGTGTTGTTGACAATTGACAGTCCGACCTTGTCCGCACAACACTTTCAGCTTGTCCTTGAGGAAACGCACCTGCCGCCACATTTCGGATATTAGAGCACGGCAAGCTTTTCGTGCATGTCCCGGTGACAGCTGCAGCACTCCAAACGAAGCCTCCACGTCTGGAGGGCATTTCCCCTGCCTACTGTATGCCTACTGTACCATGTTTTCGTCCTCGCTCTGCACACGGTTATGGCTATTCGAGAAGCAATATTCGCTTCATTGGAAAGGTTAGTGCGGTTACACTGAATGTACAAGAAATATATTGCAACAGGATAGAAAGTTGGGCTAGTTGGTACAAATGCACCCTTGAAGCAGCGCTAAAAGAGGGAGACTAAGAAGGTACAAACACACTGGACGAGCGCTGGCTCGCAACTGAAAAAATTTATTTGAAAAGAACATCCAAGGAAACAAGAAGAGCAAAGAAAGACATTATTGACTAGATTACCCCTTTTCGCTTTTGCACACGTTTTCCTTGTCTTTCTTGTCTATCGATTCAGAAGGAAATGCCAACGGGATCGGATAGCTCTATCACTTGATAGTGAAACTCAAGCGTCCTGCAAATTTTCGTCTGGTTTTTGACATACCCTGCACCGTCAGTGCCATCATTTCTGCTGACGATATAGAAGGAATTAATCAAATAACCCGACTCTTGGCATATCCTCCAGTGTGAACACGTGCAATGTGGTGCAGAAAATCATCGTCATCATCGTCAATTTGCATGCGGGACGAGAAGAAGAAGAAGGGAGAAGAAGCAAGTGATGCGGCCATGGCAATCTCTTCGCCAAAGGAAGCGATGTACTGGATCGGCGCTCATATGGTAAGCGTGCTGTTTATTTAGCCATGTTTGGGCTTCGGGGAGTAGTCGCCGAAAACACGTCTCTGCTGTACAAATATTCACTCGCTAATCACCAGAATACAATGTCGCAGGTGCCCAACATTGTCGGCTTCATCCGCTTCACGTACGGCTTTCATCGGACAGGGTCGGGTAAGTGTTACACTCAGACACACGTACATGATGAAGAACCTATTCGTGAGTGAGCCCAACGATAACTGGTAGCACCTCAAATTCAGTCTTGGTAAGTCTCAGTAGAAAGCGTGGTGTAGGTGTTGATTTGTCAAGAAAAAATTTTAACAGCGCGGAAAAACACGAACGGACGAAGGGAGGTCGACTTACAACTAAAGTTTTGTGTCAGAAAAGACACATATAAGTAGTGAACTTCCCTTGTGAACTTCTCCAGCGGCGACTAATGCAAATATAGTTGCAAGGTACCCACTACTCCATAAAGCACCATAATTTTGGGAACTAGGAAAGCACCCACTGTGCGGTTATTCATCATTCTGCGGAGTGCAAATGAGCTCTGCGGAAACCCGCAAGGTGGCGGAAAGGTTCAGAAAGGAAAAACAGACAACCACCTGTTTGTAGCACGAACCCGTTTGTACCCCGGACCAGGACGAATTTTTCGGCAACTAAGAAGTTTTCTCTCTGAGAAATCCGTTCGGATTTCCTTGTGGCTTCGTGCTACAAACGGGTGGTTGTCTATTTTCCCTTTCTGAACATTCTGCGGAGGAGCAAGGTGCTCGTCTTTAAGGTATTATGCGCACTTTGTTGATGATGTGTCATATGACGGTGAAGAATTGTGGCCTTCCACTTGACGGTGACGCTCTCGCACTGCCACTCCACCGTTCAGGTCTTAAATAACCACGTAAATAATCGTGGTTATCCCTTGTTCCGCAGATGAAGGCATCATTTTAGACGTCTGGCTCGGTGTGGAGTGCGCTGCCAACCTCTGCAGCGACGTCGCGATCATCCTGCTTCTCTGGAAACCGGTAGGGACACGTCTATATTCCTTTAATCTAGACTTCCAACACTCGTCGTCAAAAATGAGCAGGATGCGAACCTACGACACACTAAGAAAAAATTCTGTAACTCTCATAGTGTGGTAAGCATTTTATAAGTGACGCAGAGGCTCAGTAGAACACAAAGTTGTTACAGCACTAGCCGACATTAGTTAACGCGATCCAACGTTATCGAACAGCCGGTACTGATGTGTGTGGAGAAATGCGGTAGGCTTCTCAAAAGCTATAATATTTTTCGTTATATTCCATACTTCGCAAAATGTGGTCTGGGGTTTTACGTGCCAAATACACAATGTGATTACGAGGTACACAGTAGTGGAGGGACTCCGGAGATTTCGACCTCCTGGGATGCCTACATCTAAGCGCACGGGCCTATAGCGTCCCGCATCCATTGATATGCGACCGCCCCGGCCGGCTTCGAAACTGCGACTTTCGGGTCAGTAGTCGAGCAACGTAATCACTGTTCCACCATGGTGGTTTGCATGCTTCGACTTCATATGGTGTCGTTTTGTGTGGTACTTTGGATGTAGATTGTGGCGAAGCACGGTAAAAAAGTCACAGCTTCACCGCAAGGGTGAAGCAATGAATGCGATAGCAACAAATTGTAATGTTATACGAAGTGAGGCTGGCACCTAACTCTTTTAGATCCGACCTCACGCAACTCTACAAGACGCTGGTTTAAGAGAATACGGCCGCTCCAGGGACACTCTTCGCACATTCTCTTCGCATTGAGAGCGCAGCACGTAGAAGGGTATACTAGCCGTCCGCTGACGGAAGCCGAGATAGCGAAGTAACGCTCGCGCCAGCGACGACCACGCTCGTAAAATCACAGGTCGCAGTTAATAATCGAGGGAGGGACTCCCCCCCTCTCGCGTCTTTTCACGCTCGTTAAAAACGAGCGGGGCGTTTCTTCTCTGCTTCAGCATTCGACGGTCGGTCTAATAGGCGGGCGGATCTTATCGCATTCGCCTCGGAGAGACGGAGATGAACCGGCTCGTTTGATCTCCGCTTCAGCCGCGTTCGTCACCCCCCGCTCGCGCGTTATTACCCATGAGTAGAACGTACGATGCGCTGGGGGATCTTATAAATTTGGACTTTACACATGACGGCGACGGCAAAGGCGACGGCAAAAATCCGTCGAGACTGTCCATATAATTGCTATCACAGTAAAATACGGGACAATGAAACACACCTGCTTTGCCTTCAGCTGTTTCACCTCGTCGTTTGCGTATGCGTACAGTCATCCCAGAATTTACCACTCTTGGCTAGCGCTCTCCATGGCCTCGCCTAGTAAACCTTAATATACTTATTTTTATTCGATTTATATGAATCATGGTGGACTGGAGTAACGCACAGCTTGCCTAGCACCCACTAGCTGTACTAAGGCAGCAAATAAGCCACTTCATTTTCTGCTGCCCTCCACTACTGCGTGCCTCATATATCGTGGTTTTGGTACGCGAACACCAGAAATTATTCACGCGATTAACTGCCTGATCACCATCGTGTCAATCCATTTCCCTTTTACCGCTGAGTTAAAACCCAAACGCTTATGTGCTAATGTGCATTTTATTCAATTCTCTTTGTATACAAACGCAGAAACGGAGCCAGGGAGCCGAAATAGACGACGTAAGTTTTTCCGTCCTCCTGCGTAATAGACCAATAATCTACACTTACAGCTGTGACCTGCTGCTTCTTGACCCAACAAACCATTCGCTGTCTTCGAACATTTGGTCTCAAGTGCGTATGGTCATTCGTAACTTGTAAGACGTAAGACGAGCGCGTGCACAGTTTTATTTATTGTAATGTTGCTCTGCTGTTTCACAGACTACAAAGGAAATGAGACACTTTTCGCTGTCTTTTGTCCCCGAGACTAAACCATTTTTGTTCCCAAAAGCAAGACAGATGTGGAATCCTTTAATAAGAAGTCAAAGCGGAAAAGTGGTTTAATAATAGCAACTAATTATTCATCAATAGCGGATGAATGACATCAACAGCAATGATGGCATCAACAGATGATATCTAGCGCTTGTCCTGTGTAGACGTATTCTCTCTTTTTTTTTTCTAATTTTTAATGTTCGGAGGCAACGCCTTACACGAGGACTAGTGAAAAGTTCAGCCGCATAATGCGGTGCGCAATTCCAGGGAAACATACAAAAGCCCTTACACGTACAATCAAGCAGTGAAGACTTAAGGGGATGCTTTTTCCCAAGAACAATTCCTGTCCCGCCAACTGAAATCCGTAGAACACAATAAATTCTCTTATGAAACAACCCCTTGACCGATTTGAATTATATTAACGCGATAGCGTTAAAGAGCTCGTTTCACATAAATTCCGGTGTCAGCGTCGGTGTCGGCGTTGGCGTCTTTGGTTGTGAGCGAAAAACAATCGTCTTGTCCGTGACCGAAAAATCGAGAAAACTTCAAATAAAAGAATAAAAATTGTCAGGTCCGAGTGAGGATCGAACCCAGGCCGTCTGCATGACAAGCAAGTGTTCTATCACAGAGCCACGATATTTGCTGCAATTGCTTAGGAAAAAAAACACTTTATGAATGTCATGTAGTGGAAGGGGTCTCGTTTACGCCTCATATATTGCCTGGCAGAAGCGTAGAATCATGCCAGGCTTCAAAACGTGTGTATTGAGCAACGAGTGTTTTAAAGGCCTACCCATTATAAAGCGCTATGACATATTTAAACAACAGCAGCAGCAGAACAATCAACAAAGTGAACAGCTGTGTAGGTTCGCGTGTTGCCCTACGGACGCGTAGTCGGCCATTCGCTGATTCGCAAAAGGAATAATTGTGGCGTAGTAGGCACTTAACAACTGTGCTTGCAGCAGGCATTCGATGACACTTTGAAACGGCCAATGTTATGCGCACAGTCGTTCCTTTTCTTACGGCACGGTTGAGGCATGCACCGAGAACCGAAGCAGGCTAGTAGTTCAAAAGTCCAATTACGCTATCGCGATCTGCTCTTGAAGGCGAAGCTCAAGCGTCCTCCAATTTTTTTTGTTGCATTTGACGCACAGAAGGTTCCTGTCACTGTAGGAAACATAATTTTAGTTTCGAGCACCTCTCTTTTTTTTTTCTTTTTTTTAACGTTGCGAAAGTTCGTTGCCAAACAAGAAAGAAGGTCTGAAATACAGTTTTAACAGCCGACCTTTTGAAGCTCGCCGTAACTGGTCTGTCGGAAACAGAAATGATCATCATCATAATCCGGCACGCGCTCTCTTCGTCCTCCTCTTAATCGTCATCTTCATCTTCGCACCCAAAACAATTGTGGCGATTTCTCCGGGGCGGGATACAGTAACTTGATGGGCGGGAGATCGAGTATAGAGAAAGTGCAAAAAACATAGTAAGAGAGAGAGAGACAGAAAGAAAGATAGAAAGAAACAGAAACAAATTTTCGGCGAAAAAAATTTCCCGGTGAGGTGGTATTCGAACTCGCGTTGTTACGATCCGAGGGCGGGCATCATGACCACTCGGCTATCCAGGCACGCTAGTAGAGCAGAGCATAGCATTGTACAGTACATTATACCAAGGGGGGTAGGAAAGAGAAGTTACGGTGATGAGTAGAGTTGTGAGGCTGAGGAGGAGGGACAGGAGGTGACAAGAGGGTAAGGCATAACATAGAAAGAATGTGAAAGTGAGAAATAGAGTGAGAAAGAGAAAAAACGAGAGAAAGCGGAAAAATCAAAGAAAGAGTAAGAAATAGATTGAGAGGAAAAGATAGAAAAGAAATGAAATGTTGTAAGAGAAGGAAAGGCAGAGGAAGAAGGCGACAGAGTGAAACTGGAGGGAACAAACAAAGAGGAGAGGAAGAAAGGGAAGTGAGGGTGAGGAGGAGGAAACGGAGGACGGGAGAGAGTAAAGCATTGACTATATAGACAGAATGAGCTGTAGAGAGAAATAAAAACAAATATAGAGAGAGACAGAACGAGTGAAAGAGTGAATCAAAGAGAGAAAGATAGATTGTGTGATAAAAAAAATAGAAAAAAAGGAAGCAAGAAATACAGAGCGAGAAAGAGAGAGAGTAAGAGAAACAAAGGGAATAAATAGGAAGAAAAACAAAATGAGCAAGAAGGAGAAAGAAATAGACTGTGAGAAATAAATAAATAGAAATAACGAGAGCAAAGACTAAGAGAGAAAAAGAAAGAGACGACGAAAGAAAGAGAACACTAAAGAGAAACAAAGAAGGCCGCCCAGCTCTGCACTTCCTTCAGGCTTGGCACCACTAGGGCGAAACTGCCTAATTTTTCAAATTCCAAGTTCAGTCAAGAGTATTCATGTGGGCCATCAAAAGTTGACAAATCTGATGTAATTTTACGGCTTACTTTACCGTACTTTAAACCTAACAAGGATTGACCATAATTACAAAAACATTTTGACATGTATCAGAGAAGGCGTTTAAAATACAAGTGTCCACAATGTTTGTTTTATGTGCAGTTTTGCGATGAATTTTTGCGACGTATATTTGTATCGCTCCGTTTAGTTGTTCACATAAGTTTGTTCTCTTTTGATTGCGGCAATTTGATGAATCTATGTAAAACACGTGGTCTTAAATGAAATGACTTCACTCTCAAAGTTATTAGGCTTTCAATGCAACAAACCTCATCAAGTTTAGTAACGTAGTAGTCCGCGAAAATTGATTTCTACGTTCCTATGAACTTCCGATCCGTTCCGCTCAGCTGCTGTGGAGTTCGCACCGTGTGTGTGCTGACCAGTTGCGTTATGTGTATACGTTGGGCCGTCCACGCTATATCATTGCATTGTATTTCATTTCACTGAACGCAGACACAAATGGCACGCGTGCTGAAGGCGTTCGTGATGTGGAACGCCGCTTCGCTGTTGTGGTGCTGCGGCGGCAACCTGATCGGCCTACGGTACCCGCCTAAATGGGTGAGTGCGCGGGTTGTCCGCCACATGGCCGATAGCATAGAGAGGTCATTACAGAGGGCGACATTTCAGAAATCGTTCGCTGTACTAAGTGCAATGTTCATGGCACAAGCGCTAGCAGTCATCTAAACAGCAACTTCAGTGCGATGCGTGCATTGCCGTCTTCGTCAGCTACAGCGCTTGCTAGTGTGACCTCCATAATACTACACAAAAAGACGCCACTATTGTCCAGAGTTCGTGTGGCGCAGAAAAATCTCCGCCGGATGTTGCGCATTATAGGCCAGTAAAATCGTCCCATTGCCAACGTTGTACCATGGGCAAGAGTGCTTTTCTGATGGGTATAATGATGGTGATTGAGCGTGCGAGTGAACAGTTGATTTACTTAAAGGTGACATCTCAACCGCCGCGGTATCTTAGCAGGTATACAGTGTGAGACGCTGCCTCGGCTCGAGGACGCCGGTTCGATTCCCAGCGGTGGCGGATGCATATGGGCTGAAAACGCAATTATATCCGTTTGCTTAAATATAGGTGTGCTTGAGTCTTAAAGAACCCCACAGGGTGAAAATTAATCTGTAGTTCCCAACTACGCTGCGCTTCATAGTATATTTGTATAGGCACGCAAAGCGCCCGAAATTATTCATTAAATATGATGTCTGGCAAAAAAAAAGAAAAGAAAACACACACACGATGACGTTTCAAACGCGATCCATCAGCCATGCTAACCAGATTTCAAATCGTAGGCGGTGGCCACCGCGGCGACTGCTGTAGAGCCTTACACGGCAGGCCGTGGGTTCAAGTGTACGGAAAAAGGCGTTGCGCCTCGTGACCATTGAACTATTGGCCGTATGTAAAAACAACGTGCTTGTAAATACTTATGTTCTGGGTATAATTATGGCGCTCCAAAACGAGGTGGTAAAATGATGTCTTTATATTATCGGGGAATTTTGCGTCCCAA
The DNA here is from genome assembly GCA_030522465.1 of Rhipicephalus appendiculatus. NCBI lineage: Eukaryota > Metazoa > Arthropoda > Arachnida > Ixodida > Ixodidae > Rhipicephalus > Rhipicephalus appendiculatus. Next base: position 21,735 of record JALIZH010031310.1, on the reverse strand, counting down.
AACCACCATTAGGCCATGATAGACGTCTCAGTGAAGGGTTCCGGAAATTTCGACCATCTAGAGTTCTTTAACGTGCACTGACAACGGGCCTCTGGCATTTCACCTCCATCGAAAGATGATGGCTCTGGAGAAACCTGGAGCATTAAAGGAAAACTCGGGAACTCCAGCGTATTGCCGACTTTGAAATGGTACTGAGAGTCTTGTAAAAGCTATAGGGTGGTTCAATTTGCTTAGATATTCGTCGATTCTTTTAAATGATCAAATCAACGACGCGTCGAAACCGAAACGGACAGCTGCTTCGTGCAACGTCTACAATGACGTCACGTCATACCCACTGCGCGCTACTCGCGTCTCTCTGGACTATAAATAAAGTTCCACCATCCATACCCCGCCATAGAGTGAACAAACAACAACCACAATAGTTGTCTTAGCGGGGGGACTAGTGTATTCACCGAACAGCGCTGTTGGAGGGAAACGAAGGACAACATACGCTCTTGGTCTTCCGTAGCTCAGCTGGCATATCCTGCAGTGCAACGCCAGCTTTCCTCCCCATCAGTTCTTTTACGGCGTGCAATTATATCTGGCAGCCGCCGTCTTGTTGAAGAAAGACCCGCCCCGGTGGTCTAGCGGTTATGGCGCTCGACTGCTGAACCGAAGGTCGCGGGATCGAATCCCGGCAGCGGCGGCCGCATTTTCGATCGAAGAGAATATGCTTGAGGCCACTGTACTTGAATTTAGGTGCACGTTAAAGAACCGCAGGCGGTCGAAATTTCCGGAGCCCTCAACTAAGGCGTCACTGATAAACATATCCTGGTTTTGGGACGTTAAACCCCAACTATTTTTATTATTAATATTATTATCTTGTTGAAGAAAGAGCCCGCTTTGTCCTTCATTGCATCGTCTGCTCGGGCAGGAGGGGAGCCAGGGATGTAGGGTAGGATGCAAACGTCACGGAGGTTGGCCTGCATACAAAGTTTCGATGCCGGAATCGGCTAGCAAGATTCAAAATTAATTTTTCAGAAAAACTACATGAGTTTCAGTCATATCGTTTGGCACAGAGTACCGAAGAAAATATATGTTGAAATTTTTACTCAGATCATTGGACATAAGTGACCACCGGATTTCCCCTTTAATACTTGTCGATCCACGGTACATTAAGTGCGCCCACTTTTACGGCGATGCAGTACGGCTACAGTGGGAAAGATTGGCAAAGGTCACCGATTACCGTATCATCATCCGAAGTGCTTGCTTCGGGGCGGGCTTACTTTCCACCTTGATTACTTACTTTCCCGCTTGAAAGCAAACGTGACACTCCTGACATTTGTTGTTGGCGTGGCGGGGAACAACAGCATCGCGTGTTGCGATTTTGCAGCCTCGATCATAGGTCATATGATAGTTTTAAAATAGCGCACGCAAAGATATATCGCTCATTGCGGTAGCCCGCTATTTCCATCACTGAACGGGGGCCCGCAAGAGGATAGCGTATGACGCATACGTAGTGGCGGCAAACGCTAACGGAAAGCTTTGCGTACGCTATTCTAAATCCATTCTGCGTCACTTGCACACGACATTCTCGCCATACTTCTACAGACGGTTTTACGTAAAACACAGGCGCCGCCTCCTTGGGCTGCTAAACGAAGGTTTTCTGATTTTTGTATATCGCCACGTGAACTAATAAGGTCATGAAACATCCAATACACCAACCCAATGGTTTTATGCATCTACCGTAGCGCTGTTCGTTTAGTTGAAATACAAAATGCAAGGATGCATCCCCATATGGTGGCACCAAAACCCATCCGCAGAATAGTGGATGTACTCCTTTTGATGCATAGGGTGGAACGCTGTGGAGGCTAGGGAGACTTCTTGAAGTAGAAGCGTTCGCACCAAGAAATAGTTAAATACTTCTACTACCTGTAATGTGATTTTTTTTCCTCTTTATACTCAGTAATAAATGAAAATGTCTTGTGTCACTAGTGTAAACACACCCTTTTATTTATACGATCGTCAATGGGTTGTTCTCGATCGGTTAGCGTCTCTTTGATTTCGTGTTGTGGCCTCAGCGCTTAGCTCCGGTAGCGCGCAGCCAATTGCGGAGGCCGCATATACAACGACGACATCCAACCGCGAGACACGTGGACTCACACATTTTGCTGACCGAGCTTGTAGCATAGCTTCCAGGGTGCTGCACCTGATGAACGAAATGGAGTATAGAATATAGATGGTGGGTTAAATTTGAATTCATTTCGGAACAAATTAAGGACTTGTGAAGCGTTGGATAACCGTGTGTATTTGACAGGCGAGCGCGCATCGCTGTAGCACCAAATCGCCGTTTGCTCATAGTCGTGGCAAAGACGACGATTATGAATACCGTCATCTTTAAGGGTTCCCAATGGTGTCGATTTGAAATTGCGGAGATCAATACCTACCCTGAGAGATTATATAGGAGCCAGGAAAGATTCTGTGTTTGAATAACGCCCCTGATGAGTCCTTTTTATTTATTATTATTATTATTATTATTATTATTATTATTATTATTATTATTATTATTATTATTATTATTATTATTATTATTATTTTGTGGAGGGGTAGGAGGAGTTAACATGCAATGTCCGTTCCGGCACACATCACGCCCCTGCTCAATTATCAACTCAGCCTGCCTATATTTGGCATACTCGCTGAGTGAGGTCACATTCGTGATTATCAGCGGCATCTGACCGTTAGAATTGGCAATTGGTGGGCTCCCTTTAGGCTGAGGGCACTTGATGGGTTAGTAACGTATTTATTTATTGTACAAAGCCAGATTAGCTCTTAAGAACACTACGTCGAGTGGAGTCAATTAAGGGATGCGACTTAACTTTGCCAAAGCGACCTAAGTTAATTTTATACAAAAAACATATGTCTGATTAGGGCATGGCAGAAAGGGCAGAATGTTTGGTGTACTGCAAGAATACAACAGAATCTGTGCATAGGAGAGAGCGATATATATATATGAAAAAAATACATACAAAAATATCTTCAAATAATGTACGTACACTCATGTATGCCCGTTTTCTTGTCTATCTTGCATGTTTTTTTTTTTTTTACATTAGGTGTTTTCTGACACGCATTTGCGTACTCGTTTGCTTACTCCTAACCTTGTCTGCCTCAATGTGTTTTGCTTGCCATATCCTATACCATAAGGTGTCGGCCAAGATTTCGTTCATCTCTTCGTCTCTAAGATGACCTAACTTTGCACGGAAAGTGGAAGTCCGTGTTCCATGCAAATGAAACAACAGTGCGTAAAGCCTTAATGCCACTGTCATTCCGTGCCTATCTCAGTCTTGAATTTGTGTCCCAATTGGTCAGGGGCATACAGAAACTCTTTACTGAGCTGCGTCAGAGCGTGCTCTTTGCCGTAGTGTCAATACGTGTCTCTTCCATGCGTAGTGCGTAGCTCGCGACTAAATTAGTAGTTACTTCAAGTTAGCTTCTGTCTCTAACGCCTCCTGTTGCTGCTTCGTTGTTGAAAGCTGAATCAGGCTATACAAAAATTAAAACAAAAAAAGGTCGTTAACTCCTCTATGTCGCTAATTGTTATTTTTATCCAGTGGACTCACGTAAGCGCCGACGAGCTCACCAGGGCACAGAAGGTACGTGCTGCTCGCAATGAACGTCTTAGTTTTCTGCAACGTCAATCTTGTGAACTCTATACAGGGCGCACATACCATGTCACCGTGCTGTCCCAGCTACGGAAACGTTCGTAACACGGTCGTTTTTTACTCGCAGTTGAAGCACATAGCGGTTTGGGCGCCGGTGATAATACTCGCTGCATTGACCAAGGTAAGCCTGCCCATTGTTACCGTGAACCACCTCGAAAGAAAACAATATCGGACTACTTCATTGGACCAGTGTAAACTACTGAGCGACGAAGTTGCTTTTGAATGTTGGTCGTCCCGAAATAATTAGGAATAGGGCAGCACGTATATGACATTGAAATGCGTATTAGAGCCCGCTTGATGACCTCAGCCAGGCGCCCGCTCCGAGCGTTTCTTGCTCAACCATTTGCAATATTCTACCTACTGGATTGCAAATGCTTTATCTGTTGGTGCGACCGTAAAGTGTTTCGTTAAATTCTTTGCTGCCGCACAGACATAGTTTTTCAAAGACGAAAGCGGCGTTGTCGTGCGTCGGTAAAGCACAAACTTAGCTACGAGAAGCTCGCGCATGAGGGTAGATTTACTAGTAAGGAATAATAAATACATTTGGATACGTATTAACGCTCATGTACAAGGAATGGAAGAAGGTTATTGGCGTCTGCTTCTCGTAGAAACATTAGCCCTGGAGGAAAGCCTTTTTTTTTTAGCACCGTCAACTCACACCACGGTAGAGAGCGTAAGTAGGTTTGGAATCAGATATTTGTTTTCTTTATTTAGACCAGGGGTCAGCAAATGTCTCAGGGGGAGGGCCGAGATGCATTAAGCCGAAATGGCGGGTGCTGGACGGGATGGGACCGAAAGAGCTTCTTTACAGTCGAGATAGGGGGGTTACAGCTTATAGTCAACATAGGAAGTCACAGCAGGCCCGTAGCCAGGAATTTTTTTCGGGGGGGGGGGAGGGGGCGGCCCCTAGTCTGCCCCCCCCCCGAAATAATTTTTATTATTTTTCCTCGGTAAAACACCCCCCTTCCATCCGAATTTCGGGAGGGGGGGGGGCGGGCTCCAGCCCCCCCCCCCCTGGCTACGGGCCTGAGTCACAGTCGAGATAAGAAGTGACAGGAATAGCAGAGAGCTGAGCTAATAGTGGTTAGGTTGTGTCCGTGTTTGCACGTCGTGTCTCTCTAACATGAAGTGACAAGGGGAGGGGTGGGAGATTCTTACTTGTGCCGGGGCAGTGGCGTAGCCAGGGGGTGGCACACCGGGCACGTGCCCCCCCTCCCCCCCCCCCTCCCGAAATTTTTTTCGCGATGGCATACAGAGCGAAAAATGACCATTTCAAGGAGGTGCCCCACCCGAAATCTAGGTGGTGCCCCCCCCCCCCCCCCGAAAAAATTTCTGGCTAGGCCCCTGTGCTGGGGGCCATATAATAGTGACCCCTGATAATGTGACCTTTGATTTAGACGATTACATAACCAGTATAAATGACAGCTGCCAGGACTGACCATCCACTGAGAATTGGTCGATTTTGAAAAAAAAAGAAAAAAAAAAGAAAGGAATGCCTCAGGTTAGTCAGAGCACATGAGCGAGGGCTGCATGCAGTTCCCCGATTACTCCACGACGTTCTCCCCTGGCGACATGTGTCGGGTATATGTTCTCATGGTCAGTGAAGCCTCAGTTGAATTGCACCTCAGATCACACAAAGCTGGTAAAAAAAGTTCGATACTGCTGTCTAGGTTTCGCTCTGTGCTGAAAAAGAATATCTTCCTGATCTTAATTCAGAGGCAATGAAAGTTGACGGTGGCTACATTTCGAAGCTAAAGGCGTTCTTTTGTCGCAGAAATGCTCCTACGCGATGTCCAGAAGAGTTGCAGCAGGGCAGAGTAGCGTTTCGAGCGAGGAGAGCGTAGAAAAATAGCTATGCTTCCCTGCATGCATGGATTAAATTATTGCCGCAAAGAACGCAGCCTTTCGCTATAGTTTTCAGGTTTCCGATTTCTGCACCCCCCCCCCCCCCAAAAAAAAAAAAAATAGGCTAGGCTTTCTGCCTAGGTCGACTGGGCAATCGCGAGCAAGACCAGTATTTAGAAAGGCGGCTGTCAAGTGAGGCAAGGGCACGGTTATGTCGCACTTATGCATCATGTTCTATACCACTTTCATGTAGGGCAGAAATGTGGACCTTCGAGGACACCACAATTACGTTACAGGGCTAGCTAGGCACCTATCACACCGACTGTCGGAGATTTAGGATATTTCTCTCGGCTTTTCAAAATTCTGTGCGATACCAGAGAGTATGCAGCGTGGAATTGTGGAAGCCGCCCACATGAACACAACGTCGCAAGCGTATGCGTCGCTCAGACCTCCAGTTGCTTGCTTACGAAAGAGAGGATGCACTTGACTCTATTCGACAGCTAGGGTTACCTTTGCTTTCTCCTTTTTTTCCCCCCCTTGTTCTCCAATACTGGTGCTTCCTGCGCACTTGGCGTGACGGGTGTCAGTTGACAGGGTGTGTTTTGGCATTTTAGTTACATTTAGCAACCAGCTCATTTCGCGAAGAAGATGGCGTGTTGGGCTGAATTTAGTAGACGTTCATGTTTATAAATTAGGAATGAAACGCATCGAAGACGCGGACGGTAGTGGACAGGGCCGCGCTTACATGTCCTGTCCAATTCCGCGTCCTGCATCTTCGGTGCGCTTCATCCCAATATTTAAACATGACAGCCCATTTTCGGTGGTTTACACTCTTCATGTGTCGTTTGTTTTTCGCCGTGCTGGCCCTGCACCAAGCAAACATGCAAAGTAGCCCACCTTGTAACCTTACTGATCACCTTTAACATTAGTTTTAGCCGTCCTAATTGTCTCTACATGAGCGGGACCGGGCAGGGCCGGTCCCGCTCATGTAGACGTCGACAAAAAACTGATCAAGGGTGCTATGCAGGATGGCCCAAGCTTCTCGGGCACACGAGTTAGCTCCGAGCTCGCGCTGCGGCGGTCAAGGCACAAAGACAGAGTGGAGCGCGTGATAGCAGCATTGACAAAAACGGCTACATGAACGAACGTGGCGTCAAAAACGCATGTGGGGCATCTGCGGCGGTAATCAAAGAAACACCGCGTGCGAACACGTCAGCGCCGCCACTCAGTCCACATTTCAACAGTGCAGCGACGTCAGCGTGATTGTCGCGCTATCTTTTTTGCCAACTCAGCATTGCGCCTCCCACAGGCGTGTTCGTGGGCGATCTTCCACTTTCGGGCATGTTCTTTCGTTCCACCCGCAGCATGGAAATTTCCACTCTCGAAGGCAACAAGGGTGCACACGATACACTCTCGTGCAGCTCGTTTCGCTTCTATCAAATATTGCGGATAAATATACGGACAGGATGTCACCAGGGGGCGCTCGCATCATGGTGACAACGCGGCTGTGAGTGGTACGTCGTGAGCGCGGTGAAATTGAATGCCAGACATCGCAGCCACGTGATGATATAACTCTTATTTCTTCGTGCGTGTGTGCACAGTCCGCGCGATAAAGCTGATAGATGAATCATGCCGCTCGCTGGCGTTGCGGCGTGAGCACTGCTCCTTGGAAAGCGCAAACGCGGTGGGTGGACCCGATCTTCGCTGCGGGCGTCTGTCAATCAAACTGATTGACGCGTGAACTCGGGTACAAACTCGTTGATTCCGAGAAGGCCCCAGTTCAACTCGTGAGTGTCATGGTGCCGGTGTGACTGTCAAAGGTTTCATGCGGTGGACGCTAAGCAGCAGCAGCTTCTTTGCATATAAAATAATTTGGTCAGCCTTTACTACTTGTGCAAGGCTGGAGCCATAGAGTAGCTTGTGATCACCTAGCTTCTTCCAGCGTTTTAAGTCGGTCGTCTACTCAGTCTGCTCGGTATACGCTTCGAAGTAAAGAACGCATCAGCTCCGTCTTAATTTTGATTATACTAATTAGGCAGGACTTAATTACCAAAATATTGAACAGTTTTGTCTTGATTGGTAAGTTTTTCAAGATCATGCAATCAAGATCATGCAATTAGCATGATCTTGATTAGTATGCATGCGAAATAATGTAAACCTAATTCGCATGATCTTGATTAGCATCATAACATTATTAAGGTCTAATTAGGATGACTTTACCTAGCGTGCTTATAATTAAAGTCGCGTTAATTAGCCTGGTATTAGTTAGCACGGTCATAGCTTTACATGGCTTCATCAGCATGGTCTTAGTAAGGTATGGCTTCATTAGCTCGATCTTAGCATGCCTTGGCTTAATTAGCTTGTTCATAGCATCTCTTAACTTATTTAGCTAGGTGTACCGCCCAGCCACTTAGCTAATCAGCCGGGCGCACGTCCTCGGGCAGCGAGCACACCATGAAGGGATGAAGAGGGCGCGCGCCAGTCGAGCAACGCGCAAGAATGTGCAGGCTGACCATGATGATTGTACACGTGACCTCGGGTTTAGCTACGGCCGCGATATTGTAAGGTGCTCAGCCGGAACTAATCTCAGAAGCTACCGTGCTAATTATTCCAAAGGATACTTAGTACAGACATTAAAAACTTCAAAACAAATTTAAACAGCCCCTGCCTTTAAAAAATATCATCAGTAAACCTTTCTGGCACTTTTATTGCATGGGTGCACTTCTGCACTCAGTGGAACGACAAACAAATGAAAGAAGATGCATCTGGTTTGAAAACACCGCCCAATTTCGTCGACCGTCCTTGACGTGACGCCGCGTTCCACCGTAACCAATGGAACGCAGCGCGCGCTCATGGGTGGATCTGACCTTTTCGTACTGTTGGCTCGTTCAAAAGGGGGTCTCGCCAGAGCTCGGAAAGGTCCCGAGTTTCGCCAAGCTCGGGCCATCCTGCATAGCGCCCCAAGACACCGCATTCATAAAAGCCATATGAAATGATTTCTCTACTCGCAGATTTCTCAAGTACATGCTTGATCACATGGCAGTGGTGAATTGCAAAATACTCATTTTCGAAGCCGCCTTTCTTTCTGGGCTGAGCAAAAGTAGCCTTTACTTTACTCTACACAGGAAGAAATCTATTTCATGTTCCTATATGTTAGGGCTTTATGTTCACTTCCTATTTCTATGGTTTAGAAAGAAGGCCTATTCATATGTGGAGAGGCGATTTCTAACAGGATGTCTCCTCTTGCAAACCTGAAGTCGATGCCACACTTGTCAATGGCTTCGTCTCCTTCCAACTGTCCCCCCTACTATCGCAGTGAACTCGCCGATGTCTAGGATGTACTGGATTCGCACTTTGTGCATTGCCGATTCGACATCTTCGTGGAACTGTTCTACTTTCTCGTCGTCATAGGATGACGTTGAAGCATATCCTTGCACTGCTTTTAGTTTATACCTCCTATTTAGTTTTGTCACAACGCATACTACCCTTTCAATGACGCTGCAGAACTCACCACTGTTGCCAGAGAGGTCTTTGTGGCTTGGAAACGTCACGCCATAGTATCTCTTCCCAGGCAGCCCACTGTAACAAAAAGCATCGCCATTAGTCAGCGTGGTACGCGCTGCCCAGTTTTTTAACCTCGCTGAAGCCGACAATATCCCAGGTAAAGCCTGATAATTATTCGAATAGCTACGCTGATCTAGCTTCACTTGAGAGCGTTCGTGCGTCGAACGTAGCCAGGTTCAGTTTCTAGTGGCGGCACGCACGGATGCAGTGATACGTAGATCTCCCACTGCGTCTCATGTCTGACCACCGCCATAGTCAAGTGTACTCCGCAGCCTGTTTGGAGACTGAGGGCCATTATTTAATTGTAAGCGTCATGTGCGAGGTGTTAGCGTTGTACCAGTGTGCCTCTTAGTTAATACGAATGGTGTTTGCTGATATACACTACAACGGTGTCTCTTGTCGGTTTCAGCTCTACTACACCAACATTCTGTATGATTTCTATCTGAAGTACAATACCAGCGGTGGAAAGGCATTCGGTGAGAGCTCAGTGGTGGCTCCACCGAGTGTGCATATCGAAGGCAGACGAATGTCTGAAAATCGCGCACCGGACGATGCCACTGCCCAGTCCCTGTTCAAATCCGCGGACGCCACAATCAAGACGAGGTCACATGCCCTGGGCCTCAAGTCGCGGCGCCAACCTGTGGACCTCGGTGAAGACTGCACCACCACTATCCTGCTAGCAGGGACGATGACAGGGAAGTCAAGCGGTCGTTTGCGGAAACAGTCCAGGGCAACCGCTGAAGACGGCATCAGCACAACAGCAGGCACAAAGTTCGGCAAGACTGGCGCGCGTTTACGGCGGCAGTCTCGTGGTCCCGCCGAAGACTGCACCACCACCATTATACCAGCAAAGTGCAGCAAAATGGGTGGTCGTGCACGGAAGCAGTCGGTTGCAGGCGGGGGACGCGCGAACGTGACGGCAAAGGGCGCGAAACCACCGGCAGCTATGCCAAAGGGGCAGCCCGTAACAACCACTGCAGCATCCACGATTCGCAAGCCGGCCACGCAGGGGTCGCGTCGACAGTCCATCTGCGGAGCCAGGGGTAAACAGACGGACCGCAAAAATCTCTGCGGCAGTCTATCGCCGCCGCCGCTGCAGCTACTGCCGGTTCCGGTTCCGGTTCGAGACGGCAATCCGTGGCTGCTGGGGCCGGTGCTACCCTTTATCTTAGCAGCGTTGGTTCCACGCCACCGCTTCAGACGTCGCGGAGGCAGTCTGTCTCAGGCGCCCCCCGCATCGGAAGTAGCACAACTCGTCGCCGCTAGAAAGGCTCGCCGCAGATCCCTCAAGAGTGAAGACGCTGCTGGCATAGCCGCTTTCGCCGCGTCCAAGAAGCCTGCCGGGCAGTCCTGTCGGCACTCCATCGCCACCGTGGGAGAGCCCGGAACGCCTCCGCTGTCCCCTGATGGCGAGGACAGGCTATGATAACATTCCCAGGAAGTCTACGGGTTGACATGTGCCCCAACATTCGGCAATGCGAATATGTTACTAAGCAGGAATTTTCGGTGTAGATAGTGTACAATTGACGGTATTTATGTAGGACTTCGGACAAAAAGCAGCAAGAATAATTACAGAAGGAAAAAAACACTTAAGAATATTATTTTGGAAAGCGAATGTCATATGTGTGTGCCAAGGAGTTTTTTAGATGTTAACGAAGCATCACGATTTTTGTAGTCAAGCAGATTTATCTGTAGCTGCTGACCTAAGCAACTTTCTTGCCTACGCCATATGCGATCAAACAAGTTCACTTCCCTTTATTTTTTAGAGCTATGCGTGAACCTGCTCGCAGTTCTCTGCGTATTTGACAACGCACAGTGCTTATTAGAGGTACTGGAAATAAAGTGGAAGTCTGTCCACGAGGTGATCAAGTTATTCTAGTAGAACAAACAAGCGAAACTCAGTAAACAGAAAACTGGGCATCTTTTTGCATCGACGTAAAAACGGGTACATGGCCTTTGACTACCTGCAGCCAGAGCACCGTAATTTCTCCACCTTTAATTTCATTTATCTCAGGAACGTTTCCCGTGATGTCGGCATCATGTTATTTCATACATTCAAATATGTGAACTTGTTTCTGAGACCTCATTGAAATTAAAGTCCTAGGGCTTGTATTTGCCTCTCTAGAAAGATTACCTTGATTACTCGAAAGTATATGACAGGCATTGGTGAGAGTAATGAGGGTGCTAACAATATCTGCATAAGATAGGTAGATGTCTTGCACTAGAGGCCTAGCACCAGCCTAGCACCAAGACTAGAGGTCTAGCACCAGCAATTCTAGGTAGTGCGATTCATAGCCCCTTCAGGCGCAGCGTCCACATATGTGGACGCCACTTGTTTTAAATGCGAATGCATTTCTTAGTCGGGCTATGTCAGGCGGCGTTGTCCGCTGCGGTGTCCGCGCGCCGGCAGGTGTTCTCTCCGCTCTCACTCCCTCTCCCATAGCAACAGCTGCGGGCGCGCGCGCTTATCCTCGCCCCTAGCAACCGGAGCATGTGGTGCGAGAGAGTGTAGGAGAGGGTAGGTGCAGTGCTTCGCCGCTCCTTCTCTCGCCGTTCGCTCTCTCTCCTCCATGCGCACCACTCTCCCGTCCGCTCGAGCCTCACTCTCGACCGTTCGCTGGCTGGGCGCCTCTCAAGGCGATGGCAGAAGTCGGTGAAGGCGAAATCTCTCGGCGCAAGAAATGCATGCGCATTTCCTCACGATTCCCTTCGGGGAGGTGGGGGCATTTTTTTGCCAGTTCCTCGGACTAGTGGGAAAGAAAGGGCAAGATACATTGCGCATAGGAATAATTGAACCTTCTGCATAGTCAACGCGTCTTGAATTGACCCCAATGTGCTGCATACAACTGCAGCCGATCACTTCGATGAAGGCACTGCGATGTTTGACGGGTCACTGGACGTGCCGTGTTCCAGGACCAACTTCATAAGTATTATTTTTCTTTGCTCAAAATGAAGACAGCCAAAAACGAACTACGTGTACATTTTGAGCCTAAGCTTACCTTCTTGTGTAAAAATTGAACATGAGTGGCTGCAGAATAATTAAATATTTAATTATTCGCTAGTTAAGATTAATTAGAAAACCTCGCACAAAACAATATATTTCTTAATTTTCTTTCTGCGAATTTAATAACGATTGCCCTAGAATTATGTTGTGCGAAATTTAGACATTTCCGGACAGTGCATCATAACGTACGCCTGAAGGGGATATATTTCAAGAAAGGAAGGACCCAGTTACAGGGTCAAACATATCGCAATAAAGCATTATCATCATTCCCACCCTCGCCGTCGTTGGCAACAATCTATTGGCAGAACGTCAGGGCAATTCTTCGAGACACTCCGGCTAGAATTATATGACGGTGAAAAGCAAGCATATTATGGTGAAGATGAACTTACGGATCTGTGGACTGTGGCCTGGAAACGCGCTTTTCTTGAATCGGGATGGCAAGCATAACACCACCTCTTTCGATCAGGAAGCGAGTGCGCCCATCACTAGAGAACCTTAGCGTTAAAGGGGTAGTGACAAAAAAAAAAAATTGGTGTGGCATTGTTTTGCTGCAAGCTTATTAGTCATCGAATAATTGGTCAATTTATTACGAATGAGTCTCATTTTCGTTATCGGAGAGTTCCAAGAACGGCAAGCCGCCGGTAAAGTCACTGGAACTGAAAAAGTACCGCGTTCGCTTTCTCTTCGCCGCCGCGCGCTCCCCTGCCTGTCCCCCCTCGCTCGCGCGCTCGCGATTGGTTTTCGGAGGTCACGTGGTCAATTCGAGCCATAAACGATCCTGATCACTCGCCCGTGGCCTCCGAGATTGGCTCCGGCGGCACGCAGCCACAGCCAATCTCCGAGGTCGCTACTCGCCTCGCTTGTTTTACCAGGCCACTAACACACGATGCTTTGGAGGGTAACTTTTTTGATAGCATGAGAAAAGTGCGCACGAATTTTACGGTATCATTATGACGCCTGAGCGTTAACAAGTCTATCAAAACATCAAAGAATGCTTGGGTGCAGCGCTTTTGGATGCAGCAACTGGCTAGAAGCGGGCAAAACGCGCTTTGATATTCCGAGCGGGAAAGAAGACGCCAAGCGACGGGCTGTGTGGCCGCACAGATTACGGTGGGATAAGTTTTATTCTCACGAGTGATAACCGTCTTTCCGAGGTAAACGTTTCGTCGAGTATTCGCAAATGTTGTTTCAGGGAATGTTTACAAACGCACCCAAGCAGCCACCGAAAGCCGACGAGCGCACTCGCCGCTACTTCGCTGATACAGACTTGTCAATAGTTCGCCTCGTAGGACTAGCATGACGGCATACTTTCGTGCACGTTCAATTTGCTTAGTTTTTTTTTTTTTGATAGGTTGTGCAGTTGCAGCTATCGATAGAAATGCAAATGAGTACACTCACACGGTCGCTATACTGGTATATAGTCGATTCCGCGAAAAAAATTGGGCGACCCTTAAACTTCGCCTTTAAGAGTCGAACGCAATAGCGATATCCTGTCGCGTACTTCAACCACTCGGTGCATACTTTTTATTGTGTGATGTTACTCGAGAACTTTAAATTGTGCATTATACAATGCAATCGATAAAGTTGAAAGTGGCTTGTGTCAGTGAAGCATTCGCATATGGCTACATTCTGTGTAATGGGTAGCATGCTTCAAAGCACGAGCAATTGTGCGCGTTAAATGTTTCCGAACTTGCTATGCATTCACTACGTGGTCTTAATGGAACACGCGCAGTAACGTCTGTGCCTTTTGTAATGGGTGGCCGGCTTTAAACCACGAAGTCGTTATGATAATCACATGTTCTGATGCCCGATGGACATTACTGCGATATTACATGTCGTAGTGTGACGCCTGTATACAGGACGCGTGTGTTAGTAAAGCATGAAAGTTATTTTCTCTGCATTTCCAAGCAGAGGAAGTTATTTTTTACTTGAAAATAACAGCGCACCTTCAAAACGAGCACACTAAAGGAGAGGAACGACACACACAACAAGCGCTTGTTGTGTGTGTCGTTCCTCTCCCTTTAGTGTGCTCGTTTTGAAGGTGCGCTGTTATTTTCAAGTATGAACCGTTACCAACTCGCCCAAGTTGCCATTTTACTCAAGTTATTTTTTCTGCATTTCCAAGCAGACGCGTGGCTGTGGGTTGAACACCTGCTTGCCACGCAAACGGCCTGGGTTCGATCCACACTCGGACCCGGAAATTCTTACTATTTATTTTGTTTGAATCTTTCTCCATTTTTCGGTCACGGACAAGATGATGATTTTTCGCTCACAACCAACGACGCGGTCGCCGGAATTTCTGCGAAACAAGCTCTTTCACGCTATCGCGTTAATACATGTTATTACGACAGTCCGACTCCCTAAAGTGCACCGCACATAAAAAAAAGCGTAGTGTAGTGGTAAGGAACAGGACTGAAACTGAAGGGGGACAGGTTCGATTTCTCCTGACAAAACGCTTTTTAACGCGATAGCGTTAAAGAGCTCGTTTCGCAGAAATTCCGGCGTAGGCGTCGGTGTGGGCGCCGTTGATTGTGAGCGAAAAATCATCTTGTCCGTGACCGAAAAATTGAGAAAGATGCAAATAAAAGAAAGCCGGCAGATCCCATGCACTGTGGGAGTCGATGTAATGCGAAGCAGCCAGCAAGGAGCAAATCATCCTTGTACATAATATGCATGTCATGATTTACATGTTAGGACCTGTCGTCTGTGTTCATGTCGCGCCATACCAATTTCACGTCGCGCCATACCAATTTTGTTGCATATCAAGCTAAGGAACTGGACGCAAGCGCACCATGAGCGTGGCATGTAAATGGCATTGTAGATGACATGCATGCCGAGATTTTCATCTTACCACTTGCCACTTATGTTCGTTATACACTCCCGTCCCGCAATACCAATTTTGGTGTATATCAAGCTAGCGAAACTGCCGCGAGCGCACCATGAACGTCGCATGCAAGTCACGTTGCACATGACATGTCATGATTTCCATATTACCACTTGACATTTATGTTCGTCATACGGTCACGTCACGCAACACCAAATTTGGTGTATATCAAGCTAGCGAAACGGCCACGAGAGTTCCATGAGCGTGGCATGCAGGTCACGTCGCACATGACATGTCATGATTTCCGTATTACCACTTGTCATTTATGCTCGTCATACAGTCACGTCACTCGATGTCAGATTTGGTGTATATCAAGCTAGCGAAACGGCCGCGAGCGTGCCATGAGCGTGGCATGCAAGTCATGTTGCACATGTCATGTCATGATTTCCATATGACCACGGGGCATTTATGTTGTTCATACAGTCACGTCACGCAATACCAAATTTGGTGTATATCAAGCTAGCGGAACGGCCGTCAGCGCACCATGAGCGTGGCATGTAAATCATGTTGTACATGACATGCACGTCGTGATTTTCATATTACCACCTGTCATTTATGTTGGTCAGGCAGAAATGTCTCATCGTTCCAATTTTTTGGATTTATCAAGTTAAGAAAACGGCCTTAGGAGCACTACGGCCATGGCGTGTAAATCATACTTTTCAAGACAAGTTAGTCATGTTTTCATTATATGACCAGACATTCATGTTCGTCATACAGTCATGTTATGCCATACCAATTTTGGTATAAATCCCATTAACGATACGGCCGGCAGAGCACAAAGTCGTATGCGGATTAATAGATAGATAGATAGATAGATAGATAGATAGATAGATAGATAGATAGATAGATACGCTCAATGTCGCCGAAGTTCGCTAAGAAATGCTTCGCAGTTAAAATAATAGAAATTTCCGGTCCGAGCGAGGATCGAACCAAGGCCGTCTGCGTGGCAAGCAGATGTTCTACCACAGAGCCACCATACTTGTATTCTTTTTTTTTCATGGTATTTATTGCAAATGAGGTTTATGTATATACATAGCGTACAGGATACTTAAGGCCGTTTCTACAAACGTACAATAAGCGTTACAAAACAAATTTCATGCAACACTGAGTTCTAAAAGGGTATTAGAGCGGTGCATTTCAGGACCTTTGGATACCAGTCCGGCTGAAACTGTTGTTGTTTATAAGTAGAGACCAGATTTTAGGCAAATGCCTATTTTGTTCCTTGCGTTCCTATCGCGCCACTTTGATATATGAGCATGAATTAGGGGTTAAGGAGGGCTTTTATAGTGTTTTATAGTGCCTATAAATGCCTATTTTTGGGGTTTGTGCCTAAATGTCTATTATTGCCAATAAATGCCTATTTTCAAAATTGGTGCCTATATGAACGCTATTTAACCTCAAATTTTGCTTTCGAGTACAGTTTGAGACCGTAATTCGTGTTACCGGGTAAAATTGACGTTTCCGAACTCTATGGGGTGCAACAAACTAGTTCCCTAGTTCAACAAACATCCGGAAAGCAACCGGTATCAGCAGTGAAATGGGACGCGACGGCCACCTTGCCCCACCGCACTGACATGGTGCGAGCGGTTGGAGCAGGGAGAGAAGAAAGGACGCTATTTCTGCAACCCTAAATGGCAGCACGTCCCAGCTTATACAGTGGAATGGGGAGAGGAAAATAAAGGCGGGGAGATGAGAGGGGAAGAAAAGGAGAGTGGCGTCCACGGCCGAGCACGTGGCGGGCGGCTTTTACCACCGGTTTTCCCAGTAGCGTAGCCAGAAATTTTTTTCGGGGGGGGGGGGGGGTTCAACCATACTTTATGTGTGTTCGTGCGTGCGTTTGTATGTGTGCGTGCATATATATGCAAGCAAAACTGAAAAAATTTCGGGGGGTTTGAACCCCCCCAACCCCCCCCCCCCCTTGGCTACGCCACTGGGTTTTCCAGTCCAGCATTTCCGTAGGAAACAGGAGGTGCCTGTGTGCAGCAGCAGGAATATGGAGAACGAATGCGAAACCATGGAGTGCCGTCAAGGGAAAGAAGGTAAAAAAAGATCATATGTGCACATGGTTTTTGTTTCGTTTGTAATTTACTTCTTAAAGGGCGCTTCAGCAGGTCACATGAGAAATTTTAGTCAGATACTGGAAGTGTTTACGTGCCCAATCAAGAGCCTTGTACCGTAAGAACTTTTTTAATTGGTTCATTACCAGCCACGAAAGCATGATGCCGTTAGGTGAGCTTGAAACCTTTGCCACTCGCAAGCCAAATTCCTTCCCTGCCCTCTTCGGTATCAGAGAAACTCGGAGCCGGAAGATCACACGACGTCGATGCATCAACACGCCATGCACACGTAAGATTACGCCATGTGCACATGACATGCCCAAGCCAGGTCGTGCGAACAAGCGGTGTTGTATCGTTTCGGCGTTCACTCTATAGTGCACTGCCTGTTTCAGTGGGATGGATCCCTCTATGCTTTTGGAGAGGCTGGCATGGATCCTGTATCCTTACCACAATACAGCGTGTCGCACCGCTGGAACTGCTGTAAGGGACGATGCACGACGATTTTTGGAAGCCTAAAACTGTGTTTTGCCTGCCTATTTTTGGCGCCTAAAACGCGATTTTTAGTGCCTAAAAATCCGGCCTCTATTCATAAGTCTTTTAGCTGTACAGTCGTTTGTACGAAATGTGGCCGCGATGACACCATTGGTTCTGCATGCCTGTCTAACACGCGAGTTTTCCATAAATTGTGCATACCCACCAACAAGAGCATGTAAACAATAGCATTGCTTTTGGGTGGTATGAGATAACGTATGCTATGAGAATTTAAATCAAGTTAATCAATTTAAATCAAGCCCTTAGCAGGACGTCCCAAAAGAGCATGGCGTCCTTATAAGTAATGAAACAATATTGTGGCAGAAACAATAGAACCACAGTATTTGTTGAAACTGCTTCGGAAAAAAAAAAAACACTACATGAATGTCATGTAATGGAAGGAGTCTCCCTAACGCATCATATATTGCGGGGCAGAAGCGTCGAATCGCGCCAGGCGTCAAAAGATGTGAACTGAGCAACGAGGGGGTGTTGTAAAGGCCCACCTATTAGAAAGCGCTCAGACATGTCTAATAATCATCATCAGCAGAACCATGAACAGCAGCGTAGGTTCTCGTGTTGCCCTACGGACGCGTAGTGGGCCCTTCGCTGATTGGCAAAATGAATAATTATGGCGTAGTGGGCACTTAACAACTGTGCTTGCCATAGACATTCAATGATACTTTGAAACAGCCAATGTCACGCACACAGTCATTCGTTTCCTGACGGCACGGTTGAGGCATGCACCGAGAACTGAAGGCGATGCGCACAAGGCCCTATTACGCTATCGCGATCTACTCTTGAAGGCGAAGCTCAAGTGCCCTCCAATTTTAAATGCGAAGCATTGCTTATCGAACTTCGGCGACTTTGAGCGTATCTATCTATCTATCTATCTATCTATCTATCTATCTATCTATCTATCTATCTATCTATCTATCTATCTATCTATCTATCTATCTATCTATCTATCTATCTATCTATCTATCTATCTATCTATCTATCTATCTATCTATCCATCCACCTACGACTTTGTGCTCTCCTGGCCGTATCGTTAATGTGATTTGTACCAAAATTGGTATGTCATAACATGACTATATGACCAACATGAATAACTGGTCACATCATGAAAATCATGAAAAACTTCTCATGAAAAGTATGATTTACACGCCATGGCCGTAGTGCTCCTGAGGCCGTTTTCTTAACTCGATATATCCAAAAATTGGTACAATGAGACATTTGTGCATGACTAACATAAAAGACAGGTGGTAATATGAAAATCACGACGTGCATGTCATGTAAAACGTGATTTACATGCCACGCTCATGGTGTGCTGACGGCCGTTCCGCTGGCTTGCTATACACCAAATTTGGTGTTGCGTGACGTGACTGTATGGCGAACATAAATGACAAGTGGTAATACGGAAATCATGATATGTCATGTGCAACATGACTTGCATTCCGTGCTCATGCCACTCTCGCGGCCGTTTCGCTAGCTTGATATACACCACATCTTACATCGAGTGACGTGACTGTATGACGAGCATAAATGACAAGTGGTAATACGGAAATCATGACATGTCGTGTGCGACGTGTCCTGCATGCCACGGTCATGGCTCGCTCGTGGCCGTTTCGCTAGCTTGATATACACCAAAATTGGCGTTGCGGGACGTGACTGTATAACGAACATATGTGGCTGGTGGTAACATGAAAATCTTGGCATGCATGTCATCTACAACGCCATTTACATGCCACGCTCATGGTGCGCTTACGACCAGTTCGCTAGCTTGATATACACCAAAATTAGGTATTGCGCGACGTGACTGTAAGGCGTACATACAGTCACGTCGCGCAGGTACAGGTCCTAACATGTAAATCATGACATGCATATTATGTACAGCATTATTTTGCTCCTTGCTGGTTGCGCAGGTACATGGTCCTAACATGTAAATCATGACCGCATATTATGTGGCAGCATTATTGGCTCCTTGCTGGTTGCTTCGCATTACATCGATTCCCACATTTCGCGGGATCTGCCGTTTTTTTGTTGTTAAGATGCCCACTACGCCATAATTCTTCCTTTGGCGAATCAGAGAAGGGCCCACTATTCGTCCGTAAAGCAACACGCGAGCCTACGCAGCTGCTCCCTTTGTTGATGCTTTTGCGGTTGGTGATGATGAAATATGGTTGTGCGCTTTGTAATGGGTGGGCCTTTAAAACACCCACTCATTGCTCTATTCACATCTTTTGACACCTGGCGCGATTCTACGCTTCTGCCTAGCAATCTTACATGCCTTAAAGGGACACTAAAGAGCAAAACGATTTTTCGCGTATTAGTAAAGTACAATTTCACAATCCCGAAAATACCACTCTTACCGCGACGCGACGCTTGGTAAGCGAGACAACGCTCGAAAAGAAAATGCGGATGGAGACTCCACCTTGAGATTCCCGCACCAAACACAGTGACGTCATAGGTTTTGAAGGCACGTAGTTGGTCCAACGTAGCTTCTAATCAGTAAAAATGGAAGTCCATTGTCATCCGTGGGTGCTATAGACCTAGCACACGAAGTTTCAGAAAATTTCATCGGGCCAATGTGGCGCAAATACGAAAAAATACATTTTGAAATTTTCGACGTCACGCGCGAAGATTTCAGCGCGAAATTTAAAAATGAAACTTCAACCTCGATTTTCTCCGCTAATTATGAACTCATGATGGTGAAACATGTGGCATTAGAGTTCTCAGAGTGCAGTTTGTCAATCTAAACCAAGTCATTGTTTCTTTTTAGTGTCCCTTTAATGGAGACTCGTTCCATTACATCACATTCATATAGCGGTGAACCACAGCGCAACACCGAGACGAGGACTACAGGAGGAAGGACACACAAAGCGCCGACTTGAAAACTAGTTTATTTTCTTCAGAAACACGCATATATACGCAGCACAGAAGAAGAAAACAAAACGGACTTCCATTTTGTTTCCTTCTTCTGTGCCGCGTATATATGCGTGTTCCTGAAGAAAATAAACTAGTTTTAAGGCGGCGCTTTGTGTGTCCTTCCTCCTGTAGTCCTCGTCTCGGTGTTGCGCTGTGGTTCACCATACATCACCAACTCACCCAAATTTCCATGTTACTACAGTGAAACCTCTGTGATACGATCCCGGCTCCTACGAATGTTGGGGTGATACGAATTTTTCTATGGTCCCGGCGAAGGCCCCTCGGCCTGCAATGTAATGGAGTACGGATGTTACGAACCTATTCCCCCCCCCCCCCCCCCTCCACCCCCCGCAACGTTTGATACGAACGTACGGATACCGCGCAGGTACTAACAGGTACTGACCGCGCTGTCGCGGAAGACGCGACAAGCATGCGTGGGCGCCGGCACCCAAGCGTGGGCATGACCGTCGCGCCGCCACACGTTGTAGCTTCCGAGATTGTGTGCGCAAATCTTGGAGGCACGTATGTAGATGGCGCTGGTGTCGCGCTTTTTATTTTAAATGCGACGCATTTCTTAGCGAACTTCGGCGACTTTGTGCGTATCTATCCATCTATCTATCTAGCTATCTATCTATCTAGCCGCCTACGACTTTGTGCTCTCCTGGCCGTATCGCTAATGGGATTTATACAAAATTTGGTATGGTATAACACGACTGTATGACGAACATAAATGGCTGGTCATATGAAAATCATGACTAACTTGTCATGAAAAGTATGATTTACATGCCACGCTCATGGCGCGCTCGCGGCCGTCTCGTTAGCCAAACTTAGTATTGAGTGACGTGTCTGTATGACGAACATAAATGACAAGTGGTAATATGGAAATCATGACATCTCATGTACGACATGACTTGCATGCCCGCTCATGGCGCGCACGCGGGCGTTTCGTTAGCTTGATATACACCAAATTTGGGATTGAGTGACGTGACTGTATGACGAACATAAATGACAAGTGGTAACATGGAAATCATGACATGTCATGTGCGACATGACTTTGCATGCCACGCTCATGGTGTGCTCGCGGCCATTTCGTTAGCTTGATATACACTAAATTTGGGATTGAGTGACGTGACTGTATGACAAACATAAATGACAAGTGGTAATATGGAAATCATGACTTGTCATGTGCGACATGACTTGCATGCCACGCTCATGGCACGCTCGCGG
>JALIZH010031308.1:0-20389 GCA_030522465.1 Rhipicephalus appendiculatus | reverse complement strand
ATTAGTCTTTTCAACTGCGTAGGATCATGAATAAAAAAATTACACCATCTCCCGCTAGAGGGAACCATGTGTAGATGTGAAGCAGCGGGCGCTAACGCTTACACTGGCGGCGGCGTTGGACGCTGGCGCTCATCGGAGCGTTGCGCAGGAGAGAAAACTGGGGGAGGCGCAAAGCACGCAGTGATGGAGCGGTGTTTTCTACTGGAACATGCCAATCGCTGCTAATGGGCAATGAGAGACAGAAGACTCCGACTGGACACAGAGACCCGCAGTCCGCTTTTAGTTAACGCGCACGCTGCGAAAATTTTTATTGTTCAACAACGCACAGGAGAAATCTCCCACCGGCACCAGCATGGAGGTCAAGATCCATTGCCATATATACGGGGTGGCCAGTGAACGGTTGTGCGGCGCGAGCAGTCGGTTTTGTCAACCAAGAAACTCGCTAGCAGACGCTGCCTGCGTCGGCCTCGCGAGGCGAGAGGGCGGGGGAGCGTAGGAGAGGAGAGAGATGATGATGATGTGTGGCGTTTAATGGCACAAGGGCCAGTTATGGCCAAAGAGCGCCATGTCATGTGGTGGTGAATTTGCAGTGTGGTCTATGTCATGAATAGATGAGTTGGAAATGGTAGATGCGACATGGCTGTATAAGGGCCTAAAAGAGGTTGTGAATGGCGGAATTTATCCAAGTAATAAAACAATGAGAGTGATCAATAATGCGAGCTATGTACAAAGAGGTGATGGCATAAAATCCACGGGAAGCACTGGTGTTCGAGAAGGTACTTAATTAAAGTCTAAAAGTGAGGACCTGTCACTGGAGCTAAAGCTCTCGAAGCGAGGCTGCACTACGGGTGACCAGGCCAGATTATTTGTAGTTTGTTTACATCATCTAAAAACTTTAGGACTGTTTTAGAATCAAAAAGCGGCTCATTGCTAAGAAAAAATGCTGGATGAAGAGGAATGTGTTCACGATATGCGAGACGAAAGTACTTTTTACGCTGACTTTCTAATTCGGGGCACTGGATGAGGACATGGAGGACAGTAAGGGTGTCACCACACCCGTCACATGTCGAGGGGGATGGCTTCCATTTATAAGATAAGAGTGTGTTCCATAGGTGTGTCCTATCCTTAACCTGCAAAGAAGTACTTCCTTATATCTAGCTGTTTTCTCAAATATCCAGTTACCTATTTTTGGTTTGATTGTATGTAGCTTATTCGATACTTGACTGTCCCACTGCCTTTGCCAACATCTCCGCAGCTCAAGACGCAAGAAAGACTTCAGGTCTGTGGGAGGGACAGCTATTTTGTTGTTTGCCTGCTCAAAGTTTACCGAAGTGGCACTTTCGTCAGCAGCTACATTACCTTTTATGCCTTTGTGGCCAGGTACCCAGCATATTATAACGACTTGGCCACCCATATATGCTGAGCATAGCAAACTGTATAGTTGATTGCAAACAGGGTTTTGATGTTTTTGTAGACTCATTAGAGCTTTAACGACGCTCAATGAGTCGGTGAACACAATTGATTTTGCAAGATTGGTTTGCTTTATATGTTTAACTGCTGAGAGGATCGCATATGCTTCTGCTGTAAATATACTGGTATGTGGGTTCAGTGCACCAGACATGCAAAACGACGGTCCAAGTGCTGCGTAAGCAACACCAGCAGGAGATTTAGAAGCGTCCGTGTAAAATTCTATGCATGAGTACTTGGCCTGCAGCTCAAGGAAGTGTGAACGTATGTGAGTTTCAGGTGCTCGTTTTGATACTTCTACAAAAGACAAGTCGCACTGGATAGTCTGCCAATCCCAAGGCGGTGGAAGCCGGGTGGGGGCCATTAAGACATTCTCTAGGGAGACACCCATTTCCTCTGCGAGTTCCTTCAAACGGAGAGACAGTGGACGTCTAGTAGCTGGCCTGTTGCGAAACAGCATGGCAGTGGATAAGTCCTCGATAATTGAGTGACATGGGTTACCCAGGTGAAAATATTCCAACTGGGAACAACTGGGACCAGTTCAAGTGGTTTATGGTCAAATTCCCAGTGGGGACCAGTTGCCAGTGGGTTCCAACTGGGACCCGTTGGCAACTGGTCCCCACTGGGAATTTGACCATAAACCACTTGAACTGGTCCCAGTTGGGACCCACTGGCAACTGGTCGCCATTGGGAATTTGACCATAAACCACTTGAACTGGTCCCAGTTGTTTCCAGTTGCTATTGGGACCAGTTGTCAGTGGACACCTGCAGTGCATGCAGCCGAAGAAGCTTGGCTCTGAAACTCCCACTCCATTTATTAGAAACATTGCAGATTTTGCACGGGCCGTGAAGAATCTTGATTGCTTCCTTGAAAAGGCGGCAGACGCTTGCAAATTTCGTAGATCTCGTGCGTACGTGACCATCTGAAAGCAATATTTACACTGTTAGCGAAACTGTAGTGACTACTTTACACGTGCAATATCCTACCAAAAATTAAACTTCATCAACATACAACATGTATTGGTTTATTCTTAGTGAGAAAATCGTGCAGTGTGCCCCTATGTGAAGCCGATATTGCCCTCAACCAAAACACAAGTACAAGGTCCAATTGCGGATAGCTTCTGTAAGCAGAAACTGTGGCTCTTAATGCGTGTCTCTTAATTTAATACATCACTCGATCGATGAATATACCATTGCGAGTCTGCTCAATTATGCCTTTCAATATGCGATTGTAGTTCTCTACAAATCCCTCTACCATATACAGTCTACAACGTGTTTGTCAATAAATAAGAACACCTTTAACCCTTTGTGCGGCAGTGGGACACATACGTCCCACTTTTCCGTCTACAGAAAAAAATTTCTCCCACATCACCCGTTGCAATTAGCGCAACATTAAGTCACTCATATCTTACCTAAGTCATCGTAATCTCGAAAAAAATTCTTTTACCACGCTTTCGAAGGGCGGATGTAGTGTTACGATAGCGTTGAATTTCGGTCAATTTTTTATGATCGCTTCTGAATTTTCCTCTTTTTGAGATACATAGAACCTACCAATCAAAATGCCGGATAATATCCTCCTGTTCTGGTTTTTGAGAGAGATGATCTTAGCTTCCAGTCATCACGTGTTTTTGTAAATTTGCGAAATAACTTGACCAATAAATGCATCGGAACAATCCCCTTCAAAATTATCCCGCTAATCGCGCAGCGCGATTGCGGATATTAATGCGTGGAAATATTTTTCTCAATATTATATACCTCTTGAAATGTAGCCACATGTTCAGGGATAACACCTGTACTCGAAAATTTCAACAGCAAAAGCTAGGACAGCCAAATGGACAAAAAAAAGTGGTCGATGCATGCGGTGAGGTAAGCTTTACAGGGACATACCACAGCGCTTTGAAGGCTCAAGAGACGCAACTGCAGGCGGCGTTCTCCTGCTCAAATGAGGTCCGCACAACTTTTCTCTTCACAACTTTAGAAGTGATACTCTGTGCCACTTGCTTCGGCCGTTTCATCCCAAAATTCCCGTTGATGCAATCGAGAGATGGTGCCTTCATGAGGCAGTGGGACAGTGTTTTCCCACTTTTTCAAAACACTCTCATGAGTCAGTGGGACGTATATGTCCCACTTTTTTTCAGTAAACTTCTGGCTCGATTTCAATGAAATTTGTTTCATACTATTTCTTTCTAGTTTATATCAATAAAGCACAGCCGGTTTTTGTGTTACCGTGTCAAAAATATAGGACGACCGACAAAGGGTTAATGTATATGCATACATTGGTAAAATGCAATTATTCGGTGCAATAAACAGAAATAGTGGCACAACAATTCTCATCTCCTAGTGAATTCTCATAAAATTCACATTACAAACACTGTGTAGAGATCGTGCCCTATCTATTCCAATTTTTAAACAGTCGAGTTTATCTCAGCAGCAAAAACAAAAGAAAAGCATTAGCCAGTAAAGCCGAAGCTCATACACAGACAACAGGTTTGGGGATATTTATTTGCCGAGCAAATACGTGCCCTGTTCTTGCACTTCGGAGAGAGCTACAAGTGTGCAGAAGTATACGTCCCAGTTATTTAGCATGCTGTTGAACACAAGTATTGCGCGACACTCGTTTTTTATGACACTCCAAAACAAATGGCAGAACATTTGCAGCACAAACACATCCCAGCGTCGCGTCTAAAACATTGTTTACAAGGCAACGTTCTATCATCTCCACGCTCAAAACACTCTGTGTTGCACTATAGTATATCTAGATATTCTCTCACTCGAAGCAGAAGAGATTATTTACCTTCAAACGGCTGCATCGCGGACAAGGCAGGCAGAGCAGCATTCCGAACACAATGGGTCCATATATCCGTCTTGTCACAGGCAAAAACACTCGTCCGACGATCGCCTGAGGTCATAAAGTCTTCCAGAGATGAAACTCTCGAACACTAATCAACAATATTTAAATTACGCACGCCTTGACTACACGTTCCTCATCAAGAACATCACAACTGCGCAGCGCTTCCGTAGCTCGGTAGCTAGCCCTCGCGACATGTGCTGTACGAAACTGCTCGTTGCTGTCTTTCGAATTTTTCTGCCTGTGCTATCCAGCTTCTTTCTTTCATCAAATATTGCGAAATCTGCGCTAAATAATTCATTTAAGTACATTTTATATTTATGTCTAATTATAGTTCACTGTTTCATTCACTATATTTGGGCGTAAGATTAGATACGCAACTACAGTGACTGCTGACAGCCGTTCCGGTAGAGAGGAGGAGGGAGTAGTAGATGTTTGTGGTATTCGGCAGTCTCGGCCGTTGTAGCTACCGGCTCGTCACTGCGCTATTTTTCTTTGTTGTACGGAAGTAATTGCCCTGT
Source organism: Rhipicephalus appendiculatus (assembly GCA_030522465.1). Lineage (NCBI taxonomy): Eukaryota > Metazoa > Arthropoda > Arachnida > Ixodida > Ixodidae > Rhipicephalus > Rhipicephalus appendiculatus. The sequence goes on along the minus strand of JALIZH010031308.1, from coordinate 15,553 downwards.
GCTCAACACAAGGCTGTCAAGCAGGCATGCTCCCTGCGAGATAACGGCAACATTAACACCCCGACGTCAATCGGGACCGCTTCGCCTGCGCGTATTGTCACCGCGATGGATGTAAAAAGATTAAAACAAGCGTACGCTTGAGTGCAATGTGTTTGCGTATTTGCGCAACGCAATATTCCATGATATTTTTATTTTCATCGAGTCAGTGAGGTTACAAAAGCGCGCAGGGGATGACGAGAATATAAGAAAAGATAACTGATTCGCAAACCATGAGACGCTCTTTTTCTCATCTTCCTTACTAGGCTAGCGATCCGGTACCCTACTGTGGGTAAGACAGAAAAAACTTTTCGATAAAGCCCATTTGTTCGAGTGCAACAATGCTACGTCATATACATCCGAGTTCATCTTTTTTCTTCTTTAAGTGTGAAGAATAGTACAACCAGAACAACATGTCGCACTTCCAGTTAGAACGTAACTGGGACCACTTGCTTCCAATTTAACTGGTTATGGTTTCCAACTGGGACCAGCTGCTTCCAGTTCAACTGGTCAAGGTCCCCGCTGGCGGCCAGTTGAGCTGTAACTGGGACCAGCTGCTAACTGGAACCACTTGCAACTGGGACCAACTGTTCCCAGTCAGTTCCCAACTGAAACCAGTTGGCCTGCAACTGGGACCAGTTGATTCCAGTTGATGCCAGTTGAAACCAGTTGGATTCCCAGTTACACATTTTCACCTGGGTACGTACATCTGATTTTACTTTAAATGCATACGAGAAGCTCAAGAATGTCCTCTGTAACTGTAGAGACCATTCATTAGATTCGACGTAAAGGCTTTGTACAGGACTAGTCCTGAAGGCGCCTGTAGCGAGACGGATACCCAAGTGTTGAACAGGATCTAATATTTTCAGTATACTAGGCGTAGCAGAGTTGTATACTATAGCTCCGTAGTCAAGACGCGAGCGTACGAGGCTTTTGTACAAGCTCAAAAGGCATCGTCGGTCACTTCCCCAAGATGTGTGGGACAGGAGCTTCAGTAGATTCATTGTTTTAAGGCACTTTGCTCTCAGATATTTCAAGTGTGAGATAAAAGTTAATTTCGAGTCTAAAATTAGCCCCAGGAATTTGTGTTCTTGGCTCACAGATAGCCTTTCTCCATGGAGATTTATTGCAGGGCTTTGTAGCACACCTCTCTTGTTTGTGAAGAGGACACACGTACTTTTTTGAGGGTTTAATTTGAAGCCGTTCTCATCTGCCCACCTAGACAGTTTGTTTAAGCCAAGCTGTATTTGTCGCTCGCAGATACTGAGATTACATGACTTGTAACCTATTTGGATGTCGTCCACATATACAGAATAAAATATTTTGCTTGGCATAACGCTATGGAGCGAGTTCATTTTGACAATAAACAGAGTGCAGCTGAGCACACCACCCTGTGGTACACCAGCCTCTTGTGTAAATGGACGAGATAGGGCATTACCGACTCTAACAAGGAACGTGCGATGAGACAGGTAACTATTAATTATGTTCAGCATGTTGCCTTGGAGTCCCATTTCTGCCAGATCACGGATAATTCCAAAACGCCACGTTGTGTCATATGCTTTCTCCATATCTAAAAACACTGATAAGAAGAACTGGCCGTGCACAAAGGGATCACGAATAGCAGTCTCGATGCGGACGAGGTGATCTGTTGTGGATCTTCCTTCTCTGAAACCACATTGTAATGGGTCCAATAGATTATTTACTTCAAGAAAATGGAGCAGCCTCCGATTAATCATTTTCTCAAAGAGTTTGCACAGACAACTTGTCAAAGCTATAGGTCTGTAACTACTGGCGGAGGACGGGTCTTTGCCCTCTTTAAGAATGGGGATTATTATTGCTACTTTCCAGGCAGTCGGAATGTAGCCGGCAAAAAACATAGAATTGAAGAGTGACAGTAATGTTTTGTAGGTTTCAGGGTGTAGGTGTCTGATCATTTCATACACTATTCGATCCTTTCCAGGGGCTGACTTATTACAACATTTTAGTGCAGCCTGGAGTTCTGCCATGTTGAATGGGCGGTTATAAGGTTCATTTTTATTTCCTTTCCGATGGAGAGGCAACCGTTCTACTTGTCGCCGATACCTCAAGAATGTGTCTGAGTAGTGGGATGAACTAGAAATGTATTCGAAATGTGCCCCTAGACAATTGGCCTGATCCTCAAGAGTGTCGCCCAGCGTATCAACTAGTGGTAGAGGATGGGTTTCTCGACCTTTTATCCTGTTTACCCTGTTCCATGCCTTTCTTTCGTCGGTATATGAATTGATGCTGGAGACATATGTTTGCCAGCTTTCTCTTTTGGCACGCCGGCGCGTTCTTCTACCTTCCGACTTTATGTTCTTGAAGCTGATCAAGTTTTCTGCCGTTGGTGAGTCGCGAAAAAGACTCCAAGCCTTATTTTGCTTTCTGCGAGCTTCTTTACATTCATCATTCCACCAAGGGACGCGTCGTTTTAAAGGTGAACCATTTGTTTCGGGGATGCAGATTGAGGCCTTATCAATAAGAAACGCCGTGAAATATGAGACTGCATCATCAATGGGGAGTGCAGAGATGTCTTCCCAGGTCATGTGTGTGAGTTCTTTATACCGCTCCCAGTCAGCTGACTCCACCCTCCAATGGGGTACGCGTGGACAGTACTGATCATTTTTTCTTGATTTAATGATAATCGGGAAATGATCACTCCCATATGTGTTTTTAAGGACATTCCACTGCAGGTATGGAACAAGTGTGCTAGATGCAATGCTTAAATCGATAGATGAGCTTGTATTGTTTGCCATACTATTCGCAATGCCCACGAACTATAGGTGGCGCGCTGTACGATTCAAGATGGCGCCCGATGGAGGGTCAATCCGTTTGTTAGCATAGAAACAGATAGGACGTGCGTACGTACGGCCCGTGCCACTTTCACCAGATGAAGTCATGAGCTGCACTGAAATTGATATGAGACCGAAATGCTTTTTCAAACCGTGGAAGCTCGCCACCTAATTATTTGCCGCGGTGTGAAAGGTTATATTTCAGCTCCGTTACCGTGCATAAGCGATGCTGTGCGATATCCTGTGCGTGCTGCAGAAAACTTCATGAACTAGAATTGACGTGTGACCTGAACGGCACTCCGAGATACTGTGTACCGAGCCTGCCTGACGGATTTGCCGCAGTGGTAGGCCGCTAGCGAGTAGCGTCATCGCTGCTGCACGGGACCGAATGTTTAACGTGGCGATGGTTTGCAAACATACGCCGTCGTCATTACTTGCGCAGTCAGGAACGCGGAGTTGCTTCTTCAACGGAACACAGGCATTTAACATCCTATTTAGTAGCGCTTGTATCACAGCCATGCTCAGACTCAAGCCGTGCGCAATTCACTGCACTCGGATGCCGCAGGTTCGATCAGCACGATCGAAACATGAATATCGAAAAGAACACGCACGTATGCTTTTCGCAACGACGAATTCTTCGACGTTGCGAAAATGCGTCGAACAACTATGCCGATCGGAAGGTACCGGTGAAGTACAGGAGAAGTGAGCCGATAGGCGTGGATTGTGGCCGTGACTGCACGTTTCATCGCTCTAACCATTTCGCTTCCCTGTTCCGAACTCGAGTGTTCTGGCGGAATGCGGCGCTCGATAATATCCTCAATAATTGCGCTACGTGCAATGTACAAGAAAAACTATGTTTTTATTTTGATCTCGCTGAAGGATACTATATACGCGTATGCATTAAATACAATCAAAGTGACTTACGAGCGTGAAAAAACATTAGCGCGCGAGGGGACGTGAAGTGCAACTCGCTCCTCGTGAGTTAGCAGCTGATCGTTCATCGTCGCTGTCACACACCTTCACACACACACACACGCTTTCACAGCCTTCTCCGTCCAGCGAAAAATCCTCGTCGTCAAGGTGGTTCCTCTTAACATCATTGCTGAAAGCAATCTGAAGAATTTCCTCCGCCGAACGACTTCGATTAGCCCTCGTCACAACGTTATCTGGGCGCGCAGAACTTGTTGCTCTCACACCGGTCAACAAACAAATCGCTTGCAGAGTGCTGCCATCTATCAACATAAGTACAAAAACAAGCGGCGCAGCGCTGGCCAATTTGAGATTACTCAGTTATACATGGCTAGCTCGCGCGACTTCCCGCCTACAATGTTATAAATTCATGCACTACAAAAGCACTGACGAATGCTATATGCAAGTAAAACAAGGTGAGTTTCAACTGAGAAGGTCAGACGACAGTGTTTAACTAACCTACGTGGCTACACAAAACCTCGCGAAGCTGATATTTGTACGATGTGGGTCATCGTTGAACGCGCGAGTTGGCACGTATTTTCACGAAAACTTCGCGTCTCGAAAGGACGAGTCAGATTTATCGTGTCACGGAGGGCCCGGTTTGTTCACTGAAGCAGGAAACATGCAAACTCGTAGTGTTTCTTTCCTGCTAACACAGCCGAACAAGTGCGCTACTGCGTAGGGCTGCCATGGTGTCGTCTACTGATCATCCATGAGAGGACGCTCCTAAATTCCGCTAGGGGCGCGACAGTCTATGGGCATTGCGAATAGAAAGTAGGCTCCTTCGAATTCAGCAAACATGCACTAGTAGAAAAAAGAAAGTTTTCTACTAAACGCCCTCTCGCATCACAGCGGCTATCTCCCCACAGCGTGTTGTGTGCATTAAAATCTCCTACGACAATATAAGGTTCAGGGAGTTCACACATAAAGCTTTCAAATTCTGTTTTTGAGAGAGCGTAGTTCGGGGGAATGTAGATTGATGCAATAGTGACCAGCTTATTAAAAAGTACTGCACGAATCGCGACTGCTTCTAGAAGAGTTTTAAGCTGCAAATGCTGGCCAGCGATTCCCTTATCAGCGATTATTGCCACACCACCGGACGAGGTGAGGGCGTTATCGCGGTCTTTCCGGTAAATGGCATAGTGCCGGAGAAAGTTTGTGTGCGACGAATTAAGGTGCGTTTCTTGGACGCACAGCACCTTTGGACTGAACTTAAATAGGAGTTCCTTAATGTCATCTAGGTTGTGGAATAAACCTCTAACATTCCACTGCAGTATTTGGGTATCCATTTTGATGTGTTTTATACTGTGCGTCTAAGGAAGGTGAACTCACGAGTCCTTTTCAGGCCCCGTGATGCGGAGTTTTTCTTTCCTGCCGCGCTCGAGTGAGCTGCGACGATCCTTGGGCGTCTGAGACGCCGCAGTTGAGTTAGTAGTATCCATCACCTCTTGTGAGGTGGTAGATACGGCCCGCTCAACGGGCACGTTCCCGAGATCTTCAGGCCTAACTGCAGACGCAGTAGCCTTGGGTCCAACAGACATGGGAGTCTGCTGGCCCTCTTTGGCAAGGGGCGGAACAGCACTTGCTGCTCCAACCGGGGGGCGCTGATGGCGTGACTGCAGTCACACTACGTGTGACCATGGCAGACGCCGAAAGATGTGACGCTGCGCCCCGACGCGTCACATCGCTGTAGGAAGGAGAGGACTGGTTGTGCAGAGAAAAACGCTTACGCGCCTCTTGGAACGACAGATTGAGTTTGACTTTAAGTTCTATGATTTGTTTTTCTTTTTTCCATGTGGGACATGATCGGGAGTAGGCAGGATGGTCTCCTTCACAATTGGCACAGCGAGTTGCTGACGTGCAAGTGTCAGATGAGTGGTCGTTGGACGCACACTTTGCGCAAGTAGCACGCCCTCTGCAGCCCTGTGAACCGTGTCCAAATCGTTGGCACTTGAAACATCGGCGGGGGGTTAGGTATGTAAGGTCGGACACGAAGCTTGCAGTAACCGGTTTCAATTGAGTCAGGTAAATCACTGTTTCCGAAAGTAATAACTATGTGTTTGGTAGGGATTTGCTTGTCGTCACGTCTTATCATGATTCTTTGGACCTTCACAACATTTTGATCCTGCCATCCTTCTAGTAGTTCGCTTTCGCTGAGTTCAAGAAGGTCGTCTTCGGAAATGACACCACGCACTGTGTTCATTGACCTGTGTGGGCCCACTGAAACCGGAATATCCCCGAAAGCCACAAGTTTCGAAAGTTTGTCGTATTGGAGCTTGTCACGAACTTCTAGAAGAAGGTCGCCGCTTCCCATCTTCGTTACCTTATAGCCTGGACCGATCGCTTCCGTAATAGACTTCGACACAAGGAATGGTGAAATAGTTCGAACTGTTTTCGTTTCGTGTTGACTGTGTATCACGTGATACTTGGGAAATGACTGCTTTGGGTGGGCAAAGAAAAAAGGTTCATCGGTGCGCCACCTTTTCAGGCGGCGATCAGGAAGTGTGGGAAAAGCGTTTGCCATACAGACATTCAATAATTCGGCGGCAATGGTGGCCACCCACCACCGAGCCAAACAAGGGGACGCTGCAATGTAGTAAACACATGCAGGCGCCAGCCCTGCATTGCCGCTATAACCTAATCTAATTACCCAAGGTAGGATAATCACACAAGGTTAACCCTTGCCGCCAGGAAAGAAGGAAGTAAATGGAAGAGAGGAGAGGACAGGAAAGGCTAAAAGTGAGAGAGAAAGACGAAGATGAGGGGAGAGAGAGACAGGAAAAGGCGACTGCCGATTTCCCCTGGGTGGGTCAGCCCAGGGGGTGCCGTCTACGTGAAGCTGGGGCCAAAGGGGTGTGTTGCCTCCGCCGGGGGGCCATAAAGGTCCAATCACCCGGCATTGGCTCAACCCCCCAGGATCCCCTTTTCCCCGGACACGGCTACGCCACGCACGGCTAAGCGTGGGAGGAGGTCGAGGCCCCCCCGTGGGCTCGGGTCCGTGGTGTCGCCACACACCAAACGCCTGCTCGCGCAGACGCCCCTGCGGGGGGAGAGGAGAGAGAGGGGGGACGCGCATGCGCAGTGGGAGTGTGGGCGCCGCGGGCAGGGGATGCCTAGAGGGGAGAGCGTAGGAGAGAGAGGGGGGACGCGCATGCGCAGTGGGAGTGTGGACGCCGTGGGCTGGGATGCCTAGAGGAGAGAGGGGGGAGCGTAGAAGGAGAGAGGAGGGAAGGCGCATGCGCAGTGAGGGTGTGGTTGCCGCGGGGAGGGATGCCTAGAGGAGAGAGAGAGAGGGGGGGGAGAGGAGGTTTTTATTTTTATTTTTTTGAAAGGGTTTGCGCATGCGCAGTAAGGGTGGTCACGCCGCACACCACCACCGGATTAAGCTTCGCCATAAGATGCTTCACATCTAAAAGCCTTTGAAGAGTTTACACAGAGGGCATTCAGCCTTTGCTCCCACATGCATGTTGTGAATAAGGCCCTTCATTATTGCGTTTTGTCTGCTCTGAAGAAGTGCTTCTTTGGAGGCAGTATCTGCTTTTCAAGAGACCAAAGTGTGACACTCCTAATGGTCTTCTTTTAGGCACATACATCTTATTTATTCAAGTGTAATCACTTGCAGCAGCATATGAAGACAAGAGATGCATGTGACAAACTTGTCTATTGGCAGGTACTATTCACACTTTTTAAAGGTCAACTCCAGCAATTTTTTGACCATGTGAAAGTAATGGTGGTTCTATGTTCCTCAGACACTCCTGCCACGAACCCGATAGTCGAAATATTGAGCGAATTCCAAAATAATTTTAAATAAGCATGCAAGCGCAACACCGAAACTGAAACCTAGCGGAGCAATACTGACTTCACGGGACATATAAGTTGGCAAAAACTGGAAATCACGCAAGGTATGCTGGTCCCGCCAGCGCGGAGTACGAAAACTGCGAAAGTCGTGAAGAGCAGACGCGCAGCGGATAGGTGACCACGCCAACTACGCCGCGCCATGTCTGCGACTGACCGTGTCACGTCCAAAAGCTCCTCGGAGCTGTCGCACAATGACAGCTGCGATTCGGGCACATTTGGAGGTCAACGGGCAACGCCGTTCCTGTTTGATGATGCAGATGATGTTTTCGTATGTGCTTGCCTGGTTGCACATAACGCCGCCAGATGGCACAACTTGTCCAGGCTGTCCTAAGGTCCCTAGATATATTTAGGGACCTTCAGACTCTAGAGGAAAAGCTGGGCCACTAAAGCTATAACCACGCGAGCGGCGACATCTTGGAACGTTGTCACAGTTGCCATTACAGTAATTTACAGAAGCGCTAAATATGGCTTTTGAAAACACTCAAATTCTCGCAATAAAAATAGTAAACAAGCGTGTTTACGTATTATAAACGAACGGAAATTGTTTGATGTTCATATCAACTACTTTTAGGAAAGATACAGCAGCCATTTATGCAATTTACTGCACGCGGAAAGGAGCGTTTGCAGGTTTGTTTACTAGATGGCGCCACCATCCTTGTATCGTGTCTATCGTGCCAACATTTCTGAGCGTTGCCGCGCAGCGTGCGGCAGATTGCGCCGGCTTGCTTGCGTGCGTGTTTTTTGTTGCCACGAGTTAAAAGCTCGACTTTATGTGACAGTCTCTTAACTGCGATGCAATAGAGAGCCACGAAGCAAAAATGCCAGGGGTTATTGCAGCATGCAGTGGCGAGTGTGAGTGAACGTCACCCGAAAGCTGAGTATCATTCCATCATGGCGGCTCTCGAGCGGTTATAGGCTTTAATGCATGGGCCCTTTGGGGAGCTTTTCCTCTAGAGTCAGTATATCATTCCATCATGGCGGCTCCCGAGCGGTAGTGTCACCCAGCGCGCTGAAACGCACTGGGAGACACTGGAAACGCATAGGCATAAAGTCCCCTAGAATAGGCAGAGACTGCTGCGCCGCGCGGCGCACGAGCCGCTCCCACAAAAACGGCTCCTGCGCCGCACGGAAGTGACGTCATGCACTTTTCCGGTTAAGCGCGTCGTTTGAATATGTTATGACTTCGCCGAATCGGCACACGACTTTCAGTGTGCCTCTCCGTTGGCCTCCTGTCAGCCGGACTTGCTGCTGCTACTGAGGCGCCGCTGGTGATCCTGTCTACAGGCCCTTTGATATTGTATGTTTGATGACTTCGCAGAATTGGCTCTATTTACTATGCCCTTTCTTGGCGAGACTCAGGACGCGCAAAATTCAGATGCAACTGGCTGCATCGGTTTATCCGTCATCCGCGTCAGGAATGTTGATTTGCACGGTTTATCAAGGCTCTGATGACAGGAAGACGCACTGCAACAGACGTAGTCTCAGAACTGAGTCACTGGGCTCCTAGATTTCGCGAACGGCTCATGATGATGGTGTCGCGATGAAAAGAAACGCGAACAGCGTAAAGCGTGGCTTTTGGTACAGTCGAACTTCGACATGCCTTGACTATCGCTGGGCGAATCTGCTTTCCGCCGGCGTCACCATAGCGCTAGAATTTTGCTCCGGCGGCTGGCGCTATCGCATTGCGTGTGTTCCGAGTGCAAGGCATGAATGACAGATTGGAACCATAAATGATGGTGGACAAGATTCCTGCCATCATTTTTTTAGCAGTTAGTCACTGTTTCTCTTTGCCTCTCGTAGCCGCGCCGTATATGCAACATGAAACCTTGTTAGGTCGAAGTAATCGGCAGACCAAGTCGCTTCAAAATACTGGTGTCACCGTGATGCTCCATGCAATCAGCACTTGATAAACGATGCCCAGTGGCAACTGCCGACTGCGTTAGCCCACCTACCTTCAAAACAGTGCCGAACAGTTTGCCTTGCTGAATAACACGGCCTGTGATAGCACAGCAAACGGATGAGAACGGCCAATACGTGTTCGCACTTTGCGAAAAAAAGCCTGCAGTGCAGGAGCGTTGGCCATCGGAGATCACATGCTTAGTAAAAACACTTCACAGCCGCACTAGAATGCGTGCGTCCCGACGTTCTCACGAACTGTGCTACCACATTTATTTCATCGTTGACATTGCCCTTCACGACAAGCAAATCGAGGTACTCGGCAGTAAGGACGCTCATCTTCGACACACCACGTTTTCACATCGCCATCTTAGGCTGTACTTCCAACGGCAACAACCCGCACATCAAAGTGAGAAACTCTATGACCATGTCTAAGCTGCACATCCTCCGTGCGCACATACATTTTCCTTGCAGCTGCCATTTTTGCCACTGTTACGTTTCGCAGCGCCCCCTGGGTTTGAGATGCTTGCGATATGTCATTAGTTAACAAATGTACGTTAACTGACTCCTCAAAAACTTTTTGTTCACTATTTTTGTAGGTTTAGCGCATTATAAAGTAATAATCTGTCCATTTGAGTTCTTTTAAGTTAATTTTATTAAGGTGACGTCACTTCCGTGCGGCGCAGGAGCCACTTCTGTGTGGGATTAGAGTTCCTGTATATGCTCCCCTACGGGAGCAGAGTTGCGCATAGGTCCGCCATCTTGCCTGGCTAGCAACCATAGCTATGTGGCGAAGCCGCACTTTGTTTTTGCAGGCGACTTGCTTAAGCCTGCCGCCGATCGACGAAGCGTGTCGGCGATCGTCAGTCGACATGTCTGGCGTGCCAACGACCGGCAATGAAAGAAGACACACCTGCTCTCGGGACTGTGCCACGACAGTACAAATGCGTTTTTAAGTCTATCCAATAACGCAAAGGCTAGCGTAGTGCCGAATAACATGCGCCGTCGCCGCCACCAAGTGGCGCCAGCTATGGAGGATAAAAAACAACTGACTAACACGTAATACATGTCCTTCGAGATTCCGGGAGCGCCCATATCGCCACTCGCTACGCTTACAGTACCGATTATTTGAGTATGTTTTTCGAAAACGGTGCTGAATCGACGTAAATACTTTGCTGTCGAAGCTTAATGACATGAATCTAAAGCAAATAGAAACACCAGTTCGTAGCTAACGAGCTACAGAGTCCAAGACGGTGACTTGATAGATTCTAGGTGAACGGCAACCGCTTTCGTCGGCGCGGCCATGTTTTCCGGGCATGGCCTGTGCATCAGCTTCTCCGCAATGCATGGTTGCTAGCGGCGTTTGGAAAACAGATGCGCAACTCTGCTACCTAAAGGTAGCATATATAGGAACTCTATGTGGGATCGGCTCGTGCGCCGCGCGGTGCAGGAGACGCTGCCTTAATGCATGGGCCCTATGGGGAGCTTTTCCTCTAGAGTCAGTATATTAACTCTATGGGGACCTTAGGCTAGAGTGTACTAGAACTTTTGAGTGGCGCGAACGGAGACCGGTTCTATTGTTAGCCGCTGACCCCTCTCGCGCGGAAAATTGCGGCGGCGCTGTCATCGCCGGCACTTGAAGAGCGCCCGCTCGCTCCGCGGTTGTCATGGTTTGTGCCCGGTGAATATTTGCGTTGGAAAAATCTATCCTGATCTACGCAGCTCCTGCTATGCCTCCGAAGCAACGGCTGTATCATTACTACGTGCCAGGATGCAAGACTTCTTGCGCGTGGACTGAACAAATGCGGAAAACTTCCCTTTCGTAATTGCTTTTTGTCACTGCGGGACGGCATCGCAATGATATGTCGAGCAGCAGGATTGGCAAATATTCTCTTAAGAACATTTTTATCGTAACACATTTTTATGAACGCTGGCTCGGGTTTTTAAATCGGCTCTTTTCAATGACCCTGCAGATGAAGAGCCACGAATGCTTCAGTGGAGAGACCTGCGGAGGTTGAACAAGCCACTGGACGTGGACTGCGCAGTATGCTAGTTACATTTCGGGCCCCGTTTTGTCTTAAGAGATATATAGTGTACTAATCGTGAAGGCGGCCGAAGTGTGAATACCGAGAGGAACGCCGAACTTGCTTTTGTACCTGAGTGCGAATTAAGACACCAACACCGAGGTAAAAGGAAACACCCGCGGAAAGAATAGCGCCACCTTACAGCTGACTTTTTTTTTCCTTTTTACTTTCCTAGATGACGTTAAAAGAACTGAGGTAGAAGACTCAGAGCACGATGCAGGTGCTCACTGCGTTGGCGGACCTTCGACACTAATAATAGCACTTCTGTCCAAGTTGACACCGCACGAGTTTCCAATTTTTTTATGTGCACTTGACTCCTGCACAAATGAAATCACCATTGAAAGAGCCGTGCTATTTTTTTATTGCCAAGTCCAGGTAGCGTTGAGTGCGGGGTGTGTGCGGTGTGTGTGTGCGTTAGAAAAGTTGATTGATAGGTGTCGTTGGACCATCGCATGAGAAGCGACGCTCTTGCAACGAGCTGCAAGCATTCCTCTGCGTTGTGGAACGGGGTATGCGTCGTTTGTGCCTGCATATGAATTCACAAATGTGCTCAAGGAAAAGAGCCCTCTTCAGCCTCAACTGCTCAGGGAGATCGCTAAATGATAATAATATCTGGGGTTTAACGTCCCAAAACCACGAGAGACGCCGTAGTGGAGGGCTCCGGAAAATACGAGCCCCTTGTCTTCTTTAACGTGCACTGACGTCGCACAGTACATGGGCCTCTACCATTTCGCCTTCATCGAAATGTGACCTCCGCGGATCGAACCTGTAACCTTCGGGTCAGCAGCTTAGGACCACAACCTCTGCTCCATCGCGGCGGACAAGTCATTGGAATGTGCATCGATATTTTATTAAGTGTCGTACAGTACAGATACTTTAAATCTACATAGCAATTGTGCCTCCAGGACCAAATGTATCATTTTAAAATAAGCATAACGAAGGAGTGAGTCGCATTTTCTCAGGTATTTGAATAAATGATTGAATTCTCCTTTTTGCGGAGCAATTGCTATACAAGTTCCTCCGCAGGCCTTTCAAAACAAGAAATTCAAGCGACGAATGCTAAAAACTACATAAAGCAATGTGCGCAAACTCAAAGCTTCGAACAGCTGACCAATTAAGACGCTTGTGTCAAGGGGAAAGCAATAACTCTGTCGTTGCCAGTATGAAAAATCTGCTGCAGCAAACGCTGAGAGCATTCTTCTGTACAGACTTCTTTTATCTCCCAAAAATATATTTGTAAATAAAATATGTCGCTCTGTTTCCTGCGCATTTGCATCTGTGGTGCATTACAGCTTTGAGACTGGGTAGCAGTGCACAAAGTTTACCTGCAGTGTTGGCAGCCCATGTGAAAGGATTATTCATTACTGGATACTTGAATGGGAAGTGCACTTGGAAATACCGCTGTGGCATTACTATAAATCACTTCGGCAACTGAGCTGCGCTGACGACGCGAACGAAAGCTACGCAAGCGGTCACGGCACGCGTTGCAGAGAAAGGCAATTATAACTGCACGTAACTCGTTTTTTATGTAAAAATTGATGTGACGTCGCGCACAGGAACCTCCTCTAACTACATGATCGCGCGTACAAATGTCGGCGGGGGGAATAAAAGTGCATTTTACTCACCCCTATGCATTCATTTAGAAATTTACCGCGTATGTTTTCGAACGGAAACAAAGACAGAACATTGCACGAGCATGAGCCATATTTCTGTGCGTGTCGACAACGCTCTGCGCGAAAGGCTCCAAGCAAGCGCGAGAGGCGAAGTTCAAGTGCGGTTGACTACAGCGCCACCGCCAACTTTCCGCGCGCGGCGGCCCTCTCCACGACGGCCGCGCGCGCCGCGCCTTTACAATCCCTCCCCAGCTCCAGCCGGTGACTGCAGCGCCGCGGCGGAGTCACGGCGCGAACTAATACGAGTGACCGAGCGCTAGGTGCTTTTCTGACGACCACACACGGCCTAGGCACTAAAATGCGCGAAGGTCCCCAGCCGCTTTAGTCCCTAGCGGTGCCCCTGAGTTGCCCTGAGGCTGGCTCTCATCTGGCTGTTTTGTGCGTGCGGCGGGCACGTACGATTGCAATATGTGATGATACGCGAGTGTTGGCTGCGTCGTGCAAGCCGTAGTGTTGAATGACCAACATCCCGCGTCGATTTGATTATGCACGAGTGCGAGTGCTCGCTGTTTAGTGTGTGCTGTGCGGCGGTATGTATGATTGCAATATGTGATGATACGTAAGTGTTTGCTGTTTCGTGAAAGCGGTAGTGTTGAATGACCAACATTCCGCGCCGATGTGATCATGCACGAGTGCTCGCTGTTTTGCGCGGGCGTTAGTTCTGAATGAGATGGTCACTGACGCGCTGTACTGACGATTTGAAAAGCTAACACCGCTGTCACACGGGTACTTGCTGTTATGTGGTCACTTTTTAGGTGCGATCAGGACCGCTTGCGGTCTGATCGCAATGGTACTGACGGCTGCACTGCATTTGATCAGGATTAGTTTGAACCGTGTAGCGGCTACTAATGCCGGTGTCACTCGAGCACTTTTGATTGTGATCAACAAGTTTGTTGCTGCTACACGGTACAGCCTAATCCGGATCGAGTTTGGCGCAGACGCCCTGATCGCGAATGAAAGTGCCCGTGTGAGACCGGTGTGAGTATCGCGTCGTTTCCACTAATCGCACAGTTAGTCCAAGTAACATAGCGAAAAAAACAACGGTGACTGCAATATCCCCTTGTTTGAACGATGACGTTGCAGACAGTGCTATCACTCAACTCTGTGACAAGTAGGTATAAGGCTAAAGATACTTTTATTTGAGATGAGCTTGGAAGCGCTCTGCCTTCAGTTCCGAGCTTCCCCGTTTCTCGTGTTCTCGCGCTCTGCTTTTTCGGTTCCTTGACCTAGCCCGGAACATGCAAATAATCAACATTCCCGGCCATTGTATCGGCCTGATCGCAAGAACACCTCCTTGCAACTTGACCTTGCAGGGAACAAATGAGGCTGTCGGCACTGTGGTACATTTCTATGACCCTTGCAGACATCCATAGCTGACGTGGCACGTTGTCAACATGCACGAGCACGACGTCCTCTTGTTTCACTGCTGTGTTTGATCTGGTGCCACCAAAGTGCGCAAATCGTAGTTGAAAACATGTATTCTTTTTGCCGTTGCTTCCAAGAAGTTATGACCAGTAGCTTTCTGTATGTGAGTCTGTGTATGGCACCTGCTCGTTGGGAATTACCGGTGACTTCAGTGACTGTCGCATACGCAATTGCAGTCAACCTTCATCCAAAGAGAAGTTCAGCTGATGTCAACAAGCAAGGTTCTCTTTCATCTGTCTCAATGAAGGTCAGAGGCCCAGTGTTTATGACTGGTTCAACCTCAGGCAGCACTGTTGATACTTCCTTGAAGTTCAGAAGAGCTTTTCCTATAATTTTTCGCAGAGGAAACTTCACTGATCGTACGAGGCACTACCACCATCCACCCCACCAAGGGGCTTCTGGTGCTATAGACTTCCTCGAAATGCCGTTGGTGCTGAGATGACCAGCGACTTCCTCTTCGGAGACCATTCGGGGTGTAGTCGCCTTTATGTCTGCCGATGCCTCATTAGAGCTTCATGCATTGTCAAAGTAGATCATGCTAGGTAACCCCTCTTCTAGCTGTAAATTGTCGTAGGCACAGTAGGAAAGCCTCGGATGTCGTTTTTTGTGACAATCTCGAGGTGCAGGGCTCCAGGTTCAGCGCACGTAATGGTGCCAGGTAACACTTCGTGTCACCTGTTTCCGTAGCGTCAAACACCACTAGACTTCTTGTCATCAGCGGCTCTTCACATACTTCGTCGTGTGGCATATCACATAACTTGTTCACGACGGAAGGTACATCACAGATGACTTTGGTGTGTCC
>JALIZH010031307.1:0-16897 GCA_030522465.1 Rhipicephalus appendiculatus | reverse complement strand
AGCTGCTGTGCCGGTTGTCACGTGATCATAGAAGGCAGGTGGCGAGCTTTGGGCTGGGCGGAGCCAACGCACTGCGACGTCGATACAAGCGCCCCAGTATGTCGACGGCGCCTACCGCTGTGTACAAACATAGGAATAGGTCTATAAAGAAAGAGCAAAGGTGGGGCGAGGAAAAAGGGGGGGGGGGGGGGACAGACGGACGGACGAGGGGGTAAAGGGCGATGCGCAGAGAAAGAAGGACAGGTTGGGTCGAGTGCTGCGGCTTAATTCGCTCCCACCCGCTGACCACCGGCGGCGAAAACATTCAGAGTGCGTGCCGTTTGTCTTGCTATGCGAGCAACTCACGCGGTTGCAACGACAACCAACGTAATCGCAGCTACGCCGTCCCCTTTGCGTGTTTTCCTCCGTGGATATAAGCAGGCGTGCGTGCGCGCGAAAGCCACGGCATCATGCGCGTCGACTCTCGACCCGCGTCGAGCCGTGCGTTACTCGAGACTGCATCTGGGCGCACGATCGGTTAGTTGGCGGTGCTAAGAGCTCGTCACGAGCGACCGCTTTCGGGAGCGTATTGATTGCGCCGCGAGCGCCCCTTCTCGCCGTAAGGTCACTCCCATTGAGATTGGAACGTAGCCTCGGTTACACGCTATTCGCACTACAGAGCTTTCTGCACAGTTCAAAGTACCGGTGCAAGTTGTGGTATTTGCGACGATACGAAAAAAAAAAATCCACAGTTTCGTCAAAAGGGCGAAGCAGTGAATGCGAGTGCAACAAGATGGAATGTTTTATAAAGTAGTGCTAAACAGCTAATGCGTTAATGCATTTAGATAGGCTGGTTACTATTGTTTGAATGCGGAACGTTCTCGTGTTTGTGGGTGTGTGCGGCTGCGTTTTTTTTTCTTTTTCTTTTTTTTTCTCTCTCTATCTCTTTCAACCCCCCTGTTCCCCAACCCCAGTGCAGGGTAGCATACCAGATACTACCTTCTGGTTAACCT
This sequence comes from Rhipicephalus appendiculatus, assembly GCA_030522465.1. NCBI lineage: Eukaryota > Metazoa > Arthropoda > Arachnida > Ixodida > Ixodidae > Rhipicephalus > Rhipicephalus appendiculatus. The sequence goes on along the minus strand of JALIZH010031307.1, from coordinate 15,905 downwards.
CCCTGCCTTCCTCTTCTCTTTATTTCTCTCTCTCTTCCATAATACCCGCGAACACACATTAAATACTGTATTGTGCTGCTCTCTGTAGTCTTTGTGTGTATTCGCTAGTGTTATAGGAGCATTCTAAGCATTCCAGTGCGATCCGATCCGTAGGATACGGCCGCTCCATGCAGCGAAGCTGTTTTAGCGCTCTGTTGCCTCAGCGCTAAGTAAGCGGTGAGAGCGTAGAACGAACAAGTGTAGGAGCCGTCTCCTGATGTCCGCCGACCTTTTTGATTAAAGTTCTCAGTTGCTTCCTGAGCGACGCAGCTTCACCGGCACCACTTCATGCTCCTTCGCCCGATGGAGCCGGCCGGCACGTTTCAGATCTCTTTTATTTATTTATTTATTTAGGATACCCTCAGGGCCAATGGCATTACAGAGGGGAGTGGGGAAAAAACACAGAAAATCAGCAATAACTCAAGCAGGTACGAGAAAATACACAATAAAAAAGCAAAAAGTAAAAAAAAATCACAATAATTCCTAAAATAAATTCCGAGAAGTTTACAAGTAGTTACACAAATGCTAGCGGCACAAAATAAAACATAATACATGAAACGTTAAATAATAACTAATAGAGCAAAATTTTGGTGTAATCAATGAAAATAGGCACTTGATATAATCAATAATGATGGTGTTCAGTTAAAAACAAAGAAAAAAAAAACAAAAATACAAAGAAAAAGAACAAAACTCTTTGAGCCGCATTCGCATGCATCGTTCGCTCACACATAAAACACCCGACGAGCGAGTTGATGTTTTGATTTAGACTTGATAAGGAACATGACGGAGATGGCAATGATACGCCTGGTGTGTCCACATTATTTCTATCGCAATACAACCAACAGCCGCAAATAAACTAGTCTTTTGAATTATGAAATATAGACTTTTCAGAACCCCATAGGCCGTCAGACGAACAACTATCTCGGTCATAGAGATTCGTCAGATCCCGCGCATTGTTGGAATCGATGTCATATGTGAAGCAGTCAGCGAGTAGCTTGCTTGTGCGGACTATTTCGGTTTGATCGTTACGAAGGTGGATTGACGTCTTTGTGTAAATTGAGTAGTTTTGCGGTTACCGTGGGTTTGCCGGGCACGTCGACTACACGCGTTTTAACTTCGCGAACAAGACGACACGTTAGTATAACCTAGAACACGCACACACACCTGCGCTTCGTGTGTGCGCGTGTTCTGGTTAACCTCCCTGCCTTTCACTTAATGCTCTGTATCTACTGGTGGCATGGATTTCATGACGTATATGTGACAGGATATTCGGGTTATCCTGTTCGTCATATACCCGCGCCCTGCTATGCCAATTTTGGTGCACACGAAGTTACGGAGACGACCACGAGAGCTCCCAGACGTGGACGGCTAGAAAAATAGATATAAACAGTCAAAGCGCCTTTGGATCGCTAAAAAGGCTTTGAGTTTAAACGAGGCTAACGCTTTCTAATTCCGGTTTGAGCCATGTGCGCGACGCGTTCACTTGAGCGAAAGATCAACGCTAACCGAAGCGGCAGCAAAGGTGAAACATAGGACGTCCACTGCGGAATTGCATCGTCCAAGAACATTCTCTCATTTGGCCTAGCTTAAATTAAAGAGTTACTAACGCCGATTTTCGAAGCTGGCTTTTGCTCCGCCATACAAATCTCCTGCATTCTGAGACGGCGTTGAGCAAGTGTGAAGCTCGGGCAACGCCGACGAGATATTTGATTCCGACATTAAAGTCAATTTTCGCATGAGGCACCTACCGATATCGACACTAGCGTGACGTCAGGCTACGGTATAAATTCTGGTGACTTCACGCAGCCCTCTTGCTAGTTCTGTTGACATCAGGTACCAAAAAATTGGCGGAGCTTGCACAAGGCCGCGCAAGCCTTGAAGTAACGAAACTGGATGATTGTAAAGACTAATCCAAGGTTGCCTCAGGTTGTTTCTAGGCCTTAGCTAGGTGATACAGGTTGTTTCTAGGTTGCTTCTAGGTCGTTTCTTGGCTTCTGCGAGGTTATGGTTATGCTAGGTTGTTTCTACGTTGATTCTAGCACAGAGTGGTTCGAGTTTAGCCGCAGACAGTCACAGACATTGCACGGGCACGTCGTCATTGGCGTAGGCCTTCCACCTGTTCGGGGTCTTCTCTCGCAGCCGCCGTTGCCCTTCTAGTTCCCAAGTATTCTCTCGTTGTACGTACTCGGGGTCTTCGCCTGCCGCCATCGCTCCGCAGCCGTTTGTTGGGCTACCGGTTGCCTTCTTCATTTTTGGTGGATCAGTTGTGAGTTGTGGGACTTACCCAATTTCGCTGCGCACACCCGTTCATGATGATGATAGCTTTTTTTGGTACGGAGTGAACAAGGTGCGATTTATTGAACAGCTCCGCCGTTAAAACTTCCAAAATGGCCGCTTGTGCGTCACCAGTGGAGGCGTAGCCAGAAATTTTTTTCGGGGGGGGGGGGGGGCACCTTCTCGCTCTCGCGGGGGCACCACCTTGAAATGGTCAGTTTTCGCTCTGTATGCCATGGCGAAAAAAACATTTCGGGGGGGGGGGGGGGGCACGGGCCCGGTGTGCCACCCCCTGGCTACGCCACTGGCGGCCGTAGAAACGTAAGTTCCTAGAGCGCGTGATAAGAATCTCATACCTTGTCGCGATGTCTAGATTCAGAAGAAACCAAAGCTAACCTTTAAAAGTACGTAGTAATTTTTCAGGACGCGCTCACGCTCTCCAGCATATTTTCTAGGCCCTTGAAGGTTTGCCCTTTAATTTGACGCAAGAAAACAACGACTCAATTCGTGGCGGTACCCCTTTGAAGTCCATTGGTTCTATCTCCGCCATGTTGAGTGTCGCTCTCCACAAACTATGTCAGGCCTGTATAAACAACTATGGTCATCAGGATTTTGACCACTTTGCTGCGCTCATACAGCGACTCACACATGCACTCTAGGAAAAAAAGCGCTGTCATTTGACTCATTGTTTGCTACTCATGTGACTCTCACATGTTTAACTCTCTTTAGAGAGTCACGCGTACTCTCTTTAGGAAAGTCGTGCGTCCCAAGACTCTCTTAAGGGGAGTCAATGTGACTCTCTAAAGAGTATACATTCCCAGGATTTGGAGACATTCGTACGTGGCGCCATCTCTCGGCGGCAGCAACCGCATCCTGCCATAACTGAATGGGAAATAGGCGAAAAAAATCATATCTTTTTGAAATAAGCTAGTTATCAAAAACGACTCCGGGATCTATGTTGTAGAGACCTGCTGGAACACTGTGGGGGAAATTTCAGTATCGCACTACAAAACCTGTGGCTTCCCAGACAATTGAACACCCCCATTGGAAATACATGGGACCCATTGTTAAATATTAAACACTCTGGGAAGCCACGCGGTTTGTAGTGCGACACTGTAATTTTGACAGAATGTTTAATTATGTCTCTGCTTTGTAGAACCGGGAGTCGTTTTTGATAACTAGCTTTTTTCATGAGATATGATTTTTTTCGCCTACTTCCCATTCAGTTACGGCAGGCCGCCGCTGTCACCGACAAGAGAGGGCGCTACATGCAAATGTCCCCAAATCCGGTCATGCATGTGACAAAGGAGAGTCAAACAACACCTCTTTTTTGTAGAGTGTCCATGTAAAACGTTTTCTGATCGGGGTACGTTTACCACGGAGCGGTTATAGCGCAGAGTAAACGGTACGGTAAAACAGGCGCTGCGAAAAAAATAAATAAAGAAAGAAAGAAAACTCCCGTGCACTCCGTTGATATGGATAACCAGCTAAGCAGACACATGCCTCGCCCGGTGTTTACTTCGAGCTGGGATCTATCGAAGTGTCTTCCGTTGTGGTTTTTCATTTCTGTATCAACACATTCAGCAGTCGCATGCTACAAACTTTGCATTTGGTGACGGTAGCTTAAAATATATTAATAACACGTCTAAGTGATGTTATGGGTAGCGGTTGAAGCGTCGGCGGGTATCAACTATATATGATGACAAAACCTGAACATAAACTATTTTTCAAGTGCGGATACCCTATACGAGGTAGTGTATTCTAGCATTTGTTCGTCGTTATAGCTTCCGCGAAGATTAGGTGGTTTTAGAATAAAGTGCGCAAATATAGCGTTCGTTGCGTAAGCACGCTGTTGCCCCTTAACCCAAGAGGACAGCGTAGGACGCGCAGCGGCGACGAACGCTAACGCAAAGCTTTGCGTACCATATTCTAAAATTCTATTTTCACACCACCTAGACATATATATATCTTGGCTGTAATAATATTGGGGCCCTCTCGCATCGGAATTCGGTACCCCCGTTCGGAGCGCTCATTGCACTAACGAGCGGCTAAATATGTGCGCTGTCCTCAATCGGGGCAGCCGTCCTCTTGCACCTGGCGTTCACCGAGTTAATCGGGGGTCACCGATTACAACCTCGGAGTGACCCCGCTCGGTGCAGTTGCCATAGCACGTCGAGGTCGTGGTCGTGCGCGCGCCCCTTTGAGAGCGTGCACGGCTGGGCTATATGCGCTTGTGTGGGCGTGATGGTTCAACTCGCACCATGTCTGGGTCAGCGAGACCTTGATATCCAGAAACACGGATCCATAAAGCGAGCTTCACCTGAGGCGAAACAAAAAAGGTTCGAATAAAGGTGTAGCGGAGAACTAACTAACTAACTAACTAACTAACTAACTAACTAACTAACTAACTAACTAACTAACTAACTAACTAACTAATGAACGAACGAATGAATTCAAGAATGAATGATATTCAAGTGCAATTCTTTGGGCAGGTTGGTAGTGCATGGCGAAATAGTTACAGCTCAGAAAAACGCGGATACCAGTATTTTTTAAAAAATCAGAAAAATGCGCTATTTGCTCGCTGACTTCACATTTGCTCTTTCTGTCGCGCCAGGCATCTTAACATGGTTGAAGACATGATTTGGGATAGCAATTAAGAAAGTTAAATTAACTTTTTAATTAGTGGAGTTAGGCGGTTAAGTCAAATGGGAGAATTGATGTCCTTCATGCGAAGAACCCATTTCAGCTTTGATATTTCGAAAAGGCGGCCTCTATTAATTATTGTGGCGTAATGAAATTCTCCCAAATTAAGCGGCGAAACCAAAACCGAAACGCGGAAGAGCGCAACTGCCATATTCGTCTGAGACGTCCAGAATGAGTGAACGTCGTTATATCAACCATCAACCGACTTCGTTGTGTAGGTGGGTGAGTTGCGCTTGCAGTAGTAGCAAGCATGACGCACATGCGTTAACGAACGGGGAAGAACGGCAACTCTGTAACCGTTGTCTTGAACAGTGACGTCATTCTAGTCGTCTGCTTGTTGCGCTAATCGGTGCTTGGGTTTCGGTTTCGCCGTTGAATTTGCCTGAATTTCATTACGCCACAATAATTAATAGAGGCCGCTTTTTTCGAAATCTCAAAGCTGAAATGGGTTCTTCGCATGAAGGACCCCAATTTTCCCTATTTGACTTAACCGCCTAAATCCACTAATTAAAAAAGTTAATTAATATAACTTTCTTAATTACTATTCCAAATCATGTCTTCAACCATGTTAGGATGCCTGCCGCTACAGAAAAAGCAATTGTGAAGACAGCGAGCAAATACCGCATTTTCCTGATTTTTTAAAAATACTGGACACATTTCTTGAAACACCCTGTATATTTTGATTGGAACGTGTCGTTACATTTACGTTACATTTGAATTTTCAATTTTCAAAATGTAACTGTAACGAGTTCCTCTTGCATTCAAGGAACTTGCAACGGCAACTCGTTCCAAAGTTGGGTAGGAATGAGGAACGAGGTTTAGTTGCTGTTTTAGAGTAACGTGTACAACACTGGTCCCAAGGGATTCCGGCCGACAGCCAGGGGGATGAACGGGGGCATAGGCCAAAGCCTTCTTCCCGGTCATTCACGACGGGTGCAAATAAACGTTATTTCTCTCTCTCTCTCTCCTCCGTCACTCGCGCTGGGCCCTCGGTCGGAGCTCCTGCGCATGCAGGGCTGGCACGTGCACTGCGAGTGGCTTCGCTTGTCGTAACGGGGCTGTCAGCGTTTCGCTTGGTTCGCGATGCCTGCAATGCACAGAGTGGCGTGCGTAGCACTCCAGCGCTGGCTGTTTCCGTGACAATATGCAAAGAATGTTACAATGCTAAAACTTCGGATTGCCAAAACTTCAAACACAGTGGGCGTTGCCCCAACGCGAAGCTGCGCTCAGAATTCGCATAAGGGAGTATCGTAACCGTAAGTGAATTTTTTTCACACAGCTTGTGTTACATCTTGCAACGTCGTTCGATTTTCCACTTTGCCGCCACTGCATGCATGGTCATGAGAAAAACACGAACTCGACAGACACCACGACGCATCGACACTATCGTAAGTCATCTCCGACTCGGAACTGCTTACGGAAAGGAGTTAGCTGCCTTCCCTACATCTTATAACATTCCGGTTTGTTGTCATCGCATTCCTGCTTCGGCCTTACGGCAGAATTGCCTTTTTTGACCGGTATTCAGTCTTGAGATACATGAAAAGTACAGCTAACACATGTTGAAGCGGTGATGCGCAAGAACGACGTTAACACACAAAAAAAAAAAAAAAATGATGCACCAACATCACACAAAGTGCATAAATTGAGACTTTCATTAAAACAACAAATACACATGTAGACAGATTATCGCGCCCTAAAAACCGAAGCATGAACAAGGTGTACCTATATGTTGCGCGTCTTTATCTGTTTACGAGTTGGTTTTTTTATGTTTTTTGGGCGCGGTAATCTGGCCATACGTATTTCTGTTGTTTTGATAAAATCCCCAGTTTATAGTTTTGCACTGTGCCCGTGTTTCTATGCATCTGTGTAGTAGGCACAAATATTGTAGATTGTGTACATAGCGTTAAGACACACGGGCAATGAGTGATCTCGACTGGCTAGCAGCGGCTCATACACCGTGGCGATGCGGGCGGTGTTAACAGAAAATCAAAATAATTGTGAATGTAACGTGCACAGCTATTGGACAGCGGCAATCTGTCCCTAACACATGTACGGTATTGAAGTGATCAACATCCGCAATTAAGTCACATGGTCGATGTCTGCAGCGCCGCGACAATGGAGCCGATTGAATGGAACTTCCAAAACAGTGCTCTTGGTTTTCTAAGTCAACTACGGCGCAAGTTTCCGTGACCAACTTTTTTTATGAGATTATGCGTTTAAATTGAAAATGCTCCGACTAACAGAAGCAAGAAAGCCACTTTTCGTTAAAAACGTGAAACCTTATTTGAAACTCTCGACTATTGCAGGCACGCACCACATTACACGCAATGAATTACACTACAAACGCCATTCGCTATTGCACGTGGCACTCGGTAAGCCAAAAAATCCATGCATCTCCACGAAGTGAATGATGACGAGGGGGGCGAAGGTAGGTCCTAAGGTCCGTAATGTCCACGTTGAAGTCGCCGACTAGTATAAAGAATTTGTGCTTGTAGGTGTTTTATACTGTTCTGTCACAATTATGATTGATATTAGTGTATTGTTAAACCTTTTTTTGTGTCTCACATATGTTACCTGAGCGTTTCCCCATATCATGTAAATTGAGTGATATAACGTGACATGAAAGAGTCGACGACGAAAGTCGGTCCTAAGGTTCATAATGTCTACGTTGAAGTCGCCGACAAGTATAAAGGGTTTGTGCTTGTAGGCGTTTTATATTGTCTCTTCACAGTTACAATTGCTGTTCGTCTATTGTAAACCTTTTTTTATTCACATACACACATTTTTCGACTATAGCAATGGACTATAAGAACTGCTAGTATTAAATTTTTCTTTTAAACTGCGGCGCGTAGAGTGAGTCCTCTGCGTCTCCTGCCACCCGGTGGCGTCTGACGCAAAGTGTGTCCGGTGTTCTTTTTTAAGGGCGAAACTCCTTGGGGCCTAGCTTTGTTGGCGTCCGTCGCGCTACACAAAACCGAAACCGAAACAGAACACATGCAAAACTAAAAACGAAAACACCTGTGTATACAACCGACTTTATGTGTACATCAATCAAGTATATGACAGCACAATTAAAAGGCTGTTAACCAGAACAAAATAAAAGGCCACAATGCCGTAAAAACACCTGACATTTCAGCAGCCATCAATCAAAGCATATGACAACAACAACAAAAAAATAAGATTTAACAATAGATTAATATCAATCATAATTGTGAAGGAACAATATAAAACACCTAGAAGCACAAACCCTTCATACTATACTCGCGGACAACTTTTCTTGGCAATGAAGGGAAAGCTACGGGGGCGGAGCATCTGCACATGTACTCCTATGCGAAGTAGTCCGGTTTGGCACGCGTCTGGTATACCGCTGTGGAATGTGATGGCTGCGTGCAGTTTGCGTTGCCTTTCGACGCAGACGCCGCTGAGCGTTTGAGGCACTGGCAAAATGCGCGACTTTCTCACGTGTTCAAAAACGCAAAGTGACAACCTATAAAGTAAAACAAGCACAAATATCTCACTGGCGCGCGTTGCGTTGTGTCTCAAAGAGTTACATGTACAAAATGAAGAAGTATTTTTTTTATATCTTAGGCAGAAAATACGGACGCAATTGTGGGACTACATTAATTAGCGGTAGGACACGCGCGATTTGGCTCTGTAGCCTTGGCTTCATTGCCAAGAAAAGTTGTCCGCGAGTATAGTCGGCCATTTCAACGTAAGCATTATGGACGTTAGGACCTAGCTTTGTCGTCGACGCTCACTGTCCGCTGTCATGGTGGTTAGAAAACCGTTGCTAGAGTCGAAACATGTGTGTATGTGAATCGACTCACGGTTACCGAACGGTCCCCGTGCTTCGCCCCATCATCATCATTCACTTCGTGAATATGTTTGCCATTTAAATGACATAGCCAACATGACATTCATGTCCGACTTTCATGTCTTTATTTATTTTCTGGCTGTTTGGCTACGGATTGGCTTTGACGTAGAGTCTATTTGCGTATGCTGGATTACACACCATTTTGTGTTTCAACGTGCTAAAAGGCCGAAAACACAGCACTTCGTATGTTCCGTGGTCAGCTTTACTTTTTTCTGAAAAAAAAAAAAGGATATTGCGTTCGAGTTAGCATCATAATCTCCAACCAAGTTGCGTCGCATCGCGAACAAACTTGACTTACGAAGGAAGACGGTCGGAGCGATCATGAAACGTAATGGTTGTCTTGGCTATATTGAAGTCACGCGCTGTCCTGAAGCGTACTTGACTGGGTCAAATCGAGGTTTCAAGTTAAGGCGCGTTGCTGAATACGGGGGGTAAGCATGGAGGTAAGCAATCACCTGTGGCGCATTCTCGCTTACCACGGCCCGTGGATACGAGTATGTGCCACACATATCTGGAGGAAAGGGTTTGACGACGTACGCGACAGGGTTTTAAGACGAATGCCTTCAAAGTCTCATGCTCACGTCCATTCGTCCACGCCCTGGCACGGTGTAAGCTGTGGCCTTTCCCACTCACACTCTCTCAGCAATCACGTGATGGCACAGCGGCCACAAAAAATAAACAAATAAAAAACCCTCCGGCACTATCATGAAGTTAGCAGCGTCCTTGCATGTCGGCTTACTCTATATAGGCTCCTTAAAATGAGTCATATACAGTAACTCTATTACCGCTTAACGGTGTTACGAATGGGGTTGCGTCGTATCCCACCGCTGCCACCACTGTTACGAATGGGGTTGCGGGGCCGGTGCGACCGCGTGCGGAGGTGTCGTGCTCGGAGCAGTCATCAGGACAAGTTGGAAGACGGAAAATACTTTATACAGAGTATTTACATGTTGACGGTCTTCGTGAACAGGCTGAACAGGCACGGCGCTCCTCGATGCGCCGGATTAAATGTGGTGGTTGGGGTCCACCCCCCATATCCTCCTCTCCAAGCGGTGGCCAAGAGTCCGCCAATCCTGCACCACCTGCTGGTGCACAATAGTGTCCACGCCTTCGCCTCCAAGGGTCAGTACCTGTACGATGACGAAGGACCACGAGACTGGGTAATGACCGCTCTGGTGACCCTGTTGGGGGAGACGGTGGCTTGTTGACAGCGCCAGTCGCAACAGGGTGGGGGTAAGACCGGCCCGGCGAAATCAGCAAGGCGTCGGCAGGGGTGCGGCCCAACAGCAACGTGCGCGGGGCTTTGTTGTTCCTCCCGCTCTGGTATGTGGACTTGCAGTCGCGTAGAACGACGACCGGAGTCGGTGTTCGGGGCTGGCAAGGGCATGGCAAGGGCGTGGCACAACAGCTCCCCCCGCCACCAAACAATGCATCAGGAGGACGTGCGGCTCCACGCGGCTCGGCTGAATTGATGCGGCCGGACACCAGGCTCGTCCATGGGTCTCGAGGCGAAGCTCTCAGGAGCATTGGCTGTCTCTGCAGGCATTCCTCACGAACACGCAGCTTACACGGACTCATGGTTCCTGTGGCTAAGACGAACTCGACAGGACAACCATTGTCAAACCACACCTAACGCTGCAAGTGCCCTCTGCACACCCCTCGGAATGCCAGACCAGAATGAAACAAAACATACCTGACGACTAGCGTTCCCCCCCCTTAAATAAAACGAGGAGAAGTGCGTATCTCATGGTGACAAGCCCAAGAACAGACCTCAATTTCTGGTGTTGATAAAACAACAACTTCGAGAGAATATAAGAATTGGAATTGTACCATAGCTACTTAGGCAGGAAAAGTAAACAATCAAGGAAGCCAACGGAAGTTCAAAGGCTTCGCTAAATCCTCTCTTAGCGCTCTCTTTAACGCGTAATACAGTAACACAACAGTTTTCTTAACTATGAAATAATAGTGAAACTAAAGATTACGCGCTCGACATAAAACAACGTTGAACTACCCTTCCCCTAAACGCTCACGCCATTCCTTCCTCCATGGCTCACGCTAACTAGCACAAAAACAAAACTCAACCTTCAGCTAGCTTAGTTGAAATACTTATCAACCACAACGCCAGGAGGTTATTCTCTAAAATCTCGACAATACATAACTCAAAATTACTGACGCTACAGTAAACACAAAAATGACAGTTCTCGACACACTTGGACGTAAAAGTCATACGCATGACAAAAAGAACTCAATAAAGTGTCATCGTGACAAATGAACTGTCCAGTAATACATCAAAGTATCCTCCATTACAAACCCGCGACGCAACATCAGCAGATGAAGTTATCTCAAAACATCAAACTGATTGTGCGGTCAATCATTTACAAAACGGAGGTTACCGCGGGGTTTCCACAAACATGCCCTTTCAAACGAACTCTGGGGAGTCGCGCATTCCACGACTTTCGTGAATGGCGATCCCGACAAAAGAAGGAGCGGTTAACCCGCCCGACAGAGGGACTTTAGCCTGACAGAGCAATTGGTCGCGCAGTCCGATTGTCGACCTCCACTGCGCGAGAAGGCGGCCCGTGAACGGTTCCTTATGCTCACTGAGCCCCTCCACGTCAAACAACCATCCTTCCTCCACGGAGGGTGACGACCTTTGCTCGTACTCATAACTTCGCGCGTCTTCGCGGCATTCCTGCATCCTTTGTGCAGTGAAACAGATGAGACAAAGCGGCCACTTCGCGATCTAGATTTCTCTGAAACGTATCCCTAACCTCAACGTTCGGTAAAGGCCAATTCTCAGATCAAGGGATCATACGATCCATAAACACTCACTGAATATAACTACAACGTAAAGGGAATAAACATAGCGTACTAACAGGCCCGTGTGGTCAATGTAACCACCTCATGTGAGACCCTCTGATGAGGAACGCACTAGGCACTGCTGTGCACCTTAGCTCTACGCTACTCGCATTCATAGAGCGCTGACATATTAACTCACCACTAACCGTACGCCATATCCCTCGAATCTAAGGTCATCTAAACACGTGTCTGGACCTAAATGTTCACGAAGTACACCATGCAATGAAAATAACTTGATGCCATACACATCAGGAGCACCTGACATAATCGGCGTTGGTTTCGTGCCAAATACCCTGCACCAAACGCTTCTCAAACTTGAGCATGTCGAAAACTCCTTTGGCTTTACGCTAAAACCTTCCGCAACAATGCTCATTTACTCCCGTAAGACGGTGAACTACTTCGCGCTAAACGTGAAATGTACAAAAACAACTAAACCTCAGTTCCGCTCAAGAAACGCTACTACTCTTTCAACATTGGCGGTAGTACAAATTTTCACTCGCGACTGACGTGCTCTCATAACAAAGAAAACTCTTTACGCAGACAGCGCGCTCTGATGCGACCACTGCTTCCGTACAATCCTTAACGGCTTAATAAAAAAACACAACTCGTACAACGCTTAACAAAACCAAAAGTAAGAAATTACTCAGCTAAACAAATCAGTCGCGGAGACAACACTGGAATATTACTTCAAGACAAAAATAAACAAACAAAATATTCCTTCAAGAAATTCGTGTGTCTCATTCTCCAAAAGCTTACAGCTGTCTCATTTCAATCTTACTCGCGGCGGTCGCGGTCTTGCCGAATTTTGACAACACCCGGGACCACAACATGCACATGCTACCAGCTGAACTACGCCGTCCCGCTTCATTCGGGATTTCGGCCGGTTCCTGTCAGTTTGGCGGAGGGGACCCCAGGAAAGCGGGGGAAACAATGGCCATGCCATCTTTGTGTTTGCTCCCGCGCGGTGCTTTGCTACTGTGGCCTTTCTTCTAGGACCACTGCGACACTCTTCTCTTCGCAAAGCTGCACATCTCAACCGTGCATTCCGTCGCGGGGGTGAGCGTCGTCGTCCCCTACTTCGCGCCTTTCGCCGCTTGCGCCTCACTCTACGCCACAAAGGACGTTTTGCTGAACTGAGCTATCCTCGCGGTCATCGCCAGTAGGTACCTGTGACTGGACGACATCTGTGACGCTTTCTAAGCTAGTCAGTTTCCTCTGAGAAGTGTCCTCAATTAGCGATTCTCTATCGCTGTCATACACGGACCCTTCTCCTTGGCCTTCGCAGTCGGCCTCTCTTTCAAATGCAGAAAACGTACTGCACTGCTCCCTCTGTATGCACTCTACAGGTAACACAGCCTTGCTGACACACAACGGGCTAGCCAAAGTGGCATTGTCAAACTGCGATTGGTCATCATACTTTCGGCTTTCAAATTCGGCCGACTCTCGTATGGTCGCGAACACCATTCTCTTTCTGCAACTTCTGGCTATATGACCTTTTCCTCCGCAGATGTAGCATACAACTGGTCTCCGCGCATCAAACGTGCGGTTCAAATCAATAGACGGATTTGAAATGCCCTCTTTATACTCCATGTCATGCCCTTCTTTCGGCTGTTCATCGCGCTTTTCTTCCTCCCGTCTAAGGTAGTCCGCGTGCCGGTTACTCAACTTCCCTCTTCCCCCATGCGTGCGCCGATCAGATTCCCTAGCCTTGAGCGTATGCCTAAAAGACACGCTATATTTGCGCAATAGCGCCCCTTTGACCTTGTCATACGCTTCAGCGTCCTCTCTACTGAGTCTAGTTACTACATCGGCGGCCTCGCAGGGCAGAAGTGTTAGCAGTTCCTGTGGCCAACTTTCGAGGGGAGAAACCTGCCTTTTTCGCACGTTCGCTCAAAATTGACAAGAAAAAGTGCGATGTCCCTGCCAACTTCGAACGGCTGCAAAAGGTCTCCCATCTTTACCGGCTCCCTTACAGCGGAAACACGCCTTGCTGCTGATAGCCTAAGTTCTATCTCTCTTAGCTCCAGCTCACGTTGCCTCTGGGCAGCTTTCTCTTTTTCCCTTTTCTCCTGAAATGCGATTTTCCTAGCTCGAATATCCTCATGAGCTTCCTGGGCCTCCTCGACAGTCACCTTCTCTGCCTCCATAACCGGGAGGATCTGTCGTTTACGCTTAGCGGAGCCAACCCGAATCCCTAACTCTTCGCAAATTTCAAGGAGGTCCTGCACCTTGAACTTGTCCATCGTGACACTGCACTCCGCCTCGTTTAACCCTCTCCTTTAACTTAGCAGTCAAACCATCCAATTCTTGGCTGACTGAACGAAGTTAGAAAACCAACAACAAAACAACCAAAACCTACTATCAAAGAGCGTTAGCTAGGTCTGGCAATACGAGAGGTAAACTTCAGGCACTCACCACACCAGGGTAGCTGACGCTGGCCGATCCCACCGAGCTGCCATCCACTGTTACGAATGGGGTTGCGTCGTATCCCACCGCTGCCACCACTGTTACGAATGGGGTTGCGGGGCCGGTGCGACCGCGTGCGGGTGTCGTGCTCGGAGCAGTCATCAGGACAAGTTGGAAGACGGAAAATACTTTATACAGAGTATTTACATGTTGACGGTCTTCGTGAACAGGCTGAACAGGCACGGCGCTCCTCGATGCGCCGGATTAAATGTGGTGGTTGGGGTCCACCCCCATATCCTCCTCTCCAAGCGGTGGCCAAGAGTCCGCCAATCCTGCACCACCTGCTGGTGCACAATAGTGTCCACGCCTTCGCCTCCAAGGGTCAGTACCTGTACGATGACGAAGGACCACGAGACTGGGTAATGACCGCTCTGGTGACCCTGTTGGGGAGACGGTGGCTTGTTGACAGCGCCAGTCGCAACAGGGTGGGGTAAGACCGGCCCGGCGAAATCAGCAAGGCGTCGGCAGGGGTGCGGCCCAACAGCAACGTGCGCGGGGCTTTGTTGTTCCTCCCGCTCTGGTATGTGGACTTGCAGTCGCGTAGAACGACGACCGGAGTCGGTGTTCGGGGCTGGCAAGGGCATGGCAAGGGCGTGGCACAACAACGGTTAGCAGCCCTGCGGGCTGTAATCTGCGCATGCTTGGTCTAATTCCAGAAGAGACGTTTCCTAACGGGCGCATATTTGTCAGCTGTGCGTGAAAGCACTCTTAGAGGGTCATCACCGACTGTTCAGATCTATACACGCGCCAAGATAAGCTGACCCGGCTGACCTCGTCAAGCACCGTCGCACACTCTAAACATCCCACATAGACAGCTGACGGTCCACCTTCACTTGCACATCTACGAGGGCAGGTGGTGTACAGTGAAGCGTGCGGGGACAGGTGAAATCGACTAACAGAGCGCGGCTCGTACGTGCCCGGTACGTCCAAGAGAGAGCTCACGCACCGTGCGTTCGCAGTGTACGCAGGCAGCTGGATTCTCGTGGCCGTACGGGTGTTACGCACTCGCCGGCAGAAGGGCACCCACACGGCCGTTCGGGGGTCAAGGCGCCTGCGCGGAACCCAAGCGGGAAACCTGCCAAACATCTGGGACGATGCCATCGGGCCACTCCCTAGTAACGTGCCGACCATCACAGGAAAAAAAAAAACAAACAACAAAAACAAACCGGAAGCGGTCCCGGCAGCGCGGCTTCCGGCGCAGGTGCTTCTTGCGTCATCCTGCGTGCGGCACGCAGACGACACGCGCCTCGCGAGCAGACGACCTTTTATTTTTAATTTTTTCGTTCTGCGTTTCTTCCGTACGAAGATGGAGAGAAAGACACTTAATGAAAAATGAAAGACGCAAAAGCTGGTATACAAATGAGGAGTGCAAAAGATGAAGCGGGCACGGAGACTGGAAGGTAAATGATCCGCTTGCGCTAAGATTAGACAACATATTAGAGGAAGCGGCGTGGGCTGCTCTCTGCGCATCTGCTGCGCGCACGCGTTGCGCGTGGCGTACGACATGCCCAAATCGTGCCGCGTGCAAAGGTATATGTGTACCATAAGCAGCGTGAGGCAGCCACGCACTTTTTCCTTCGTCATCCGTCACAAGGCCTTGTCACATGACGGGACGGGAGCATCCGTTTTTGCATGCTGCTCTCGAAGCACCTCCGGAGATGGTGTACGGGTAGTGAGCTTATTAAAGACC
>JALIZH010031306.1:0-15066 GCA_030522465.1 Rhipicephalus appendiculatus | reverse complement strand
TGTCTATGCACGTTCCCTTTATGGTAGTATAATGTTCGTGGTCATGCGAAATGCACCGGAGAGCGTAACGGGACACCATGTGGGCGCTCCGCGTACTAGCGGCTACGGCGCACAACGATGGGGGGATAGGCCTCGTTCATAAGCTGCTTCGCATCTAAAAGTCATCATCACGTAATGACGTCACTGTATGACGTCAATATGACATAACAGACCTCCTAAATTTTGCGACGTCATTATGACACCACATGCCGCAACCTTACTTGATGACGTAGTCATACGACATCGTAACTTGGTCAAAGGTGGCCCAATCACGGAGGCAATGCACAACCAGGTGAGGTGCCTCCGATCTTGGAGGCAGTTCAAAACCACGTCAGGTGCAGAAAGCATCCGAAGGGTGGCGGGGCAGGATTAATACACCGACGGAGAAGAAAAAGAAGATGGTTTTCGCATTCGAGTCGTCGTAAGTGAATGCATAAGGGACGCTGCGAGTGTTTTTTTTTCTTTTTTTTTTTACGGCAGTGTGACCTGTATCTTTTTTTTTTTTTCAAAAAAACCATGATTGGTAGTCTACCACTATCCCTCAAGAGGAAGGTATATAACAGCTGCATCTTACCGGTACTTATCTACGGAGCAGAAACCTGGAGGCTTACAAAGAGGGTTCAACTCAAATTGAGGACGACGCAGCGAGCGATTGAAAGGAAAATGATAGGTGTAACCTTAAGAGACAGGAAGATAGCAGAGTGGGTCAGGGAACAAACGGGGGTTAAGGGTAGCATAGTTGAAATCAAGAAGAAATGGACATGGGCCGGGCACGTAGCGCGTAAGCAGGATAACCGCTGGTCATTACGGGTAACTGACTGGATTCCAAGTACGGGTAACTGACTGGATTCCAAGAGAAGGCAAACGCGTGAGGGGGGGAGACAGAAAATTAGGTGGGCAGATGCGATTAAGAAGTTTGCAGGTATAACGTGGCAGCAGAAAGCACAGGACCGAGTTGATTGGCGGAACATAGGAGAGGCCTTTGCCCTGCAGTGGGCGTAGTCAGGCTGATGATGATGACGATGATCTGTATCACTTGTCTTGATTGTTACATTTGTTTCAATAAGGATATATACATGCGGTTCAACTGTGTAGTCGTACACAGAACAGTCTTCACTCGGCACACTTGTGGAGGCAGTTCAGATGTACGGGACTACGTGTAAGCACTGTTGTGTGAGGGTTACATGTGTGAGGGTTACATGAGGGTGGCTGGAGCAGCGAGTCGCTCTCTTGTTTCTTAAGCAACGCCTTCCGGTCGGCGAACAACTTTCGGTATGTGCCAAATTTAAAAAAAAAATATGCTGCTAGATTCAGAAGAAAAAATTTAAAATTGCATGTAATTTATCGTTCTATTTCAAGTTATATTGGATACATATAGTGTAAGAGCATATGTTCACTTAAGATAAGGGTCGAAGAACTGTCAGTATGAACAATTGAATTTGATCAGTTCACTGAAAGATCGGACGGTTTTCAGCTGAGCAGCTGGGATCGTAGCGGCGCCTGGTGGACCTGATGTCAACCACGTGTGCCTTTATACTTGGCCTTTGAGATCTGCTTCAGCAGCACGACGAAACACAATGTTAACCCAAGGCACACCAACGCCGAAGTGGTGTGACTTGGGTTAGTGGGTATAGTGGCACATGTACCTTGATGCGAGTGCCACTGTACCCACTAACCCATTGGACGATGCTATACCCACTAAACCCACTGGAACCACTATACCCACTTTACCCAGTGGACGATGTCAGACGCCTTCGCGAAAGATTGGGGTCGCCTCCAGCTTTTAGTTGCTTTTTTTTTTGGGGGGGGGGGGTGGAGGGGGGGTGAACCGGAAATTTGGCAAAACATGGCGAGACTTTGCGAGATTTCGCGAAAGCACGTTTAAAATACTTTCGATGAATATTTCGCATTCAAAACCGTTTTTTTTCTTTTTTTTTCTTTTTTTGTCACTTGAACATGCGCTGTTCCTCTGCGATATTGTGCTCGCGTTTTCGTGCAGCGTGAACGTGCCCCTCATGAACCTCCCGGAGTTCGCGAGCGCTTTCAACTGCCCAGCTGACTCGCCGATGAACCCGAGGAACAGGTGCAGCTTCTGGAACTGAGAAGGACGACGCTTGTGCTATTTCACTTTCTGTGAAAAAAAAAACATAAGAACAAAAGGAAAAGTAATTCGTGACATCCGCTGTGTTGTCATGTTTTCTTAAAACCGATAACGAGCTTTCTATTTGCTTATTTGCGTGTTTGTTTGTGTAATGTTGATGAGGAGCGGTGTGGGCTTGAGAGACGGTAAATACACTGTTTTAAACGAGTCATTGAGGCAGGAACTACACTTCGTTATATGCAGTATTACGGTGAAAGTGAGAAACTAATAATATAGTAGCGGGATGTCCGTAAGGCATGGCGCTGAAACTTGGACACCAAAGCAGAAGCTTGAAGCACCCGCGCAACCAGCTGCGCAAAAACAAAGGCCTTCAGTGTAACGTTTGGTCAAACGGAAGGCAGTAGCATGGAATAAAAATGAAAGCAGTATAGATGGTGCTATATTCATGAACAAGAAAAACATGCTGAGGCTGGCAGGTATACATAACGCGTAGGTAGAGTAATGATATTGAGGACCGAGAGAGTTCGGAGTGGTTGCCAAGAGGAAGTAAGCGTAGTCAAGGACGAGAGCCCGGTCAGGACACTATTTCGGGAGGGTCCGATCCATGGGCGTGCGCGCGGGGGGCAGGATGGTCGGCTGCACCCCTAGTCACCTAAGGGGAGGTGGGGGGGGCAAAGCCTGCCGCATACACTGACTTAGTAGGGGATTAGGGCGCTGTAATGAACCCTGCGCACGCCTATGGTCCGACTCTCTATTTAGAGTGTGCTTGGGTGTTTCTATGTACGCCTGTGTATACAGTATATGCAAAGAAAAAATTTGGAGGACGCTTGAGCTTCGCCTCAAGAGTAGAACGCGATAGCGTAATCGGACTCCGTTCTCGGGGGGACACCTCAGCTGTGCCGCAAACAAACGAACGTGTGTGCGTGTAACGTTGCCCATTTCAAACTATTCTGGAATTCCTGCTGTAAGTAATGTTGTGAAGTGCCCACTACGCGTCCGTAAGGAGCCACGCACACCGCCACAGCCGTACACTTAGTTGGTTTTGTTGCTGACAATCACGATGAAATATGTCCGAGCGCTTTGTAATGGTTGAACCTTTAAAACACCCACTCGTTGCGCAAATCACACGTCTTGGCAATTGGTGCGATTCTACGCTTCTGCCACGAAATATACATGCTTTAAGGAGACTCGCCCCACTACATGACATTCATATAGTGTTTCTTTTTTTTTTTTCTAAAAAGTTTCTAGCGGGGGTGTGTGTCTGAGGTGAAACACTTACTTGCCACGCAGACGGCCTGGGTTCGATTCCTACTCGGACCAAAGCTTTTCATTATTTATTTTATTCGCATCCTTCTCCATTTTTCGGTCACGGACAAGATGATGATTTTTGGCTCACAACCAACGACGCCAACACCGACGCCGACGCCGGAATTTCTGCGAAACGAGCTCTTTAACGCTATCGCGTTAATAGCAAACTTTCCGGGGTGATTCACGGGTGGTTTAGCCCCACTCCTGAAATGTGATATGATCCGATGGCTATGCCTCTCAGATCATATCACCTTATTACAACGCCTTGTAAGGTGATAAGAATAGTAAATGTGCAAGCAGAGAACAGTACCTGGCGACGCACGACAGGGCTTGCTATCTTGCGTCACCCGATGCAGAATAGTTACGACTAGCTACATTTTCAGTGTAGCCTATTATCATAGTGGGTATAAGCCAGAGTTTGAGTGAGGCGCTTCGCCGAGGAGACGCTACAGTTCAGTGTAGATTATGCCTGGGCGTCGCGTTTACCCACTCGTAAGCGTTCCGTATAGGGCTGGCTGACACCGCCGCGTGTGAACACTGCGGCGACGAAGAAAGAATTCGACATGCCTTGTGCGACTGTCTGTAATATTCCCCACAGAAACAATCTCTGTGCCAGGCATTCAACAAGTTAGACGACAAGCCTCTATCGGAGAAAGACTATTACGACATCGTCCAGATATAACATCGCAGAAGAAGGCCTTCTAAGCACTTTTAGGCTTCCTGCGATCTACTGGCCTATCAGAACGACTCTGAGCGGAATTCTGTCGTGTTTGTGTATGTGTGTGGCTGCGATTTTTTTTTTTTTTTTTTTTTTTTTTTTTTTTTTTTTTTTTTTTTTTGAAATAGAGAAAGGGCTTCTGAATAATTGTAATCAAAATTTACAGTTTCCTCTAAATTAATATGAAACTTAAGAATTCCGGAGAGGCCCCGCCCGGACGGCCGAAGCGCGGCAGCCGATCGCTCGACTGAAGAAATAGTCATCCCATGCACACGGCAATGTTCTCCGAAGGCGGAGTCACCGGCAGTCTGACTCATGACGTCAGTCTGGCGTGCCCAACCCACTAGGTTCAGGCTTGTGTGCATCCGTCCTTAAGGAGGAAATGCCGCGGACTTCTAAATTTGTATCCGACTGTACCTTCATAACTCCTTACTTTAAACATCCTACCGCCCAGTTCCTGGCCATCCCCCTTTGTGGGCGAGTGCCATCAGCAAGAGGATCATCATGATCATCATCATGAACCTCCCCGCGAAATTGGCTGAGGGTCGAACGTCTTGTGCGCGTGCGATAAAGAAGAAGAAGAAGAAGCGATTCCCCCCCGGCTCGGTTGGATGCCGCGGTCTCTCCTCCTGCCGAGACATGGGACTGGACAAAACGGAGGCGCTGTTCATGGCCGTGTACTGCGTCGTCACTCTCGCCGTCGGCGTGTGGGCGGGACGCAAACTGCACATAGATGTGCACCGGATCTTCTCGCTTCCCGTTCAGGCGGACGGCGCACATCCGGCAAACGACGGCGAGTACTTCCTGCTGCGATACTTCATCTACAACCGGCTCATGCCGCTGCTGCTGGGAGTATCTTCCATGACAGGTAAGTACAGATGCCTTGCACTGACGTCACTGAAACAGCCACGCTGGAGCACCAACATGGTGGGACGCGAACCTTTAGGTGTCACGTTAGTGTTATCAGTATATCGAATGCTGCTTCCGTCGTTATTCCTGCACAGAGGCCCAATCACATATCAGGGACGCCGTTATCACACTGAACCAGGTTAGTCGCAGCGAGATTTTACGGTCTTGACGTCGCAAAGCCGCCATGTTGTGCTTCCATGACATCGCACCCAAGCTATCGATTAGTGACAAATCCTCTCCTATGAAACAACGGGGACTATCGCATCCGATTTGGGAACTACAGTATAGATAAGCACCGCGCACATGCACACATACGCTATCTATCTATCTATCTATCTATCTATCTATCTATCTATCTATCTATCTATCTATCTATCTATCTGTCTATCAATCTATCTGTCTATATATATATATCTATCTATCTATCTATCTATCTATCTATCCCACCAACGTTCGGTTTTGCGGACTCTATAGGGACCTCGAAATCGTACGAGTAATCGGGCAGTCCACTAAAGCGAATTCATGCTTTTGTTCCTGCCGAAATAAATAGTGCATCTTCAATTCATTAATGATATAAGATTCGCGAATAATATATGATTCGGTCATGGTGGGTTTTAAACCCGAACTTTGGTATCCTGGCTTTCATTTTTTTTTCCCCAGAAGAGAGACCTGCCATTTAGACTTCCTTTAAACATGGAATATAAGGAATACTAGAAGCGCGAGCTCTGCGGTTGTAGAAACGTAAAGGTTTCTGTTAAACCAATTTATTGCTTGCCACAAGCGGATAACTAATTCGTTCTGTAGCAAGTGAAGTCTCTGTAAATTCTTAGGCAAAAGCTTGAGGCGGCCGTTTGCAGCCACCGTATGCAGATTGAATGGCTATTACGGCGAAAACCTGAGATGCCTCTTCAAGCACGTAAGGTGACCGTCGGCGGCTGCATGAAATATACAAAAAAAGATCATGTGCTGACGTCATTATGTTAATGCCATCAGTGCATTTTACTTGTGCTCACTTATTTACTTACAAACGGCACTCAAACGCCACTGTCCTTTCCCCCATCCGCCGCTCTTAAGGCTCGTTCACACCGAAGGCGGGGCGGCCAAAGCGGCCAAGCGGCAAGGCGGAAAGCGGGGAAAACCTCCTCTCCAGGCGGCGAAAGCGGGCGGAAAACGAGGCGGCAAGTCCGATTGCTCTCGGACCAATTTTTTGCCGCCCGCCCAAGGTCGCGGCTTTGCCGCAACCAATCAGAACGCGCTGCGGCGGTGGCGCGGCGGTGGCGCTGGTGTATCTTTGGGAGAAGCAGTGCCACGTGATAGCGACACGCGCGCGATGCCCCGCCTCCTCGGCCGCGCGAGCAGCCAAAGGCGGCGTGCGGTCTGAACAGGTGCGCGCACTAGCCGCCTCGCCGCTTCGAAAAGCCCGCTTTCCCGCTTTGCCGCTCCGCCTTCGGTGTGAACCAGCCTTTAGCGTCCAGCCCCCACTCACGGCTGCGCCGAGTACAAGCCGCCAACGTCAGGCGGCCCAACGGACCATATTTCGTAGCTGACGGCCCCAGTGTAATCGCAGTTAAAGACGGTAATACGCAACTACTCTGTAATTATACAAGTTCAGATCACGCACCCGTCATTCCGAGGCGCTGACATTGTTGTCCAAACACAGCGACCTGGGTTGGCGGTGGATTCTTGATCGGCGCGGCAGAAGCAGTCTACAAGTACGGCATTATCCGGTGTCAAGCTCCTTTCGGCTACGCTCTAAGCCTTGTTCTCGGTGAGTACGGGGTGACTGGGCCCGATGCGACCTCGCGCCGTTCTTTACCGAGCGAAACGAAGAGTTATTGTCCATGGATTGACCTGGCACTGAAAAATAGCCATTATCCGCGTAAGGTATATGCTTCAAAACTTGCAAACTATACGAGCAAATTCACGCATATTCCACGCTCCTTTTAAAGTGTGATGCGGGAGCATGGTTAACCCTGTCCCACACAATATATATATATCCTAAACTCTACGGTGAGTTTGATACCTCAATCTTCCGATTTAAGCACGAGAAAGTTTGTACTACAGTAACACTTATTATGCTGTGCAGTGTGCTTTCAGATGTGAAAGTCTAGAAAACAAGTTACTTCTCTTATATATGATTACCCTACGTAATACGATGCAACTGAAATTGCATTCCAATCTTCAGTTTCATACCGATGCACCTTACATGAGTGCGAATATCTGTTGGGAACTTGGAATACGAATCACATCGTAAATTCGCTACCTGAATTGTTTCTGCTCCAATTAAGGTATAACGACTGTCATATAAATATTGATTGAGTACTTCTCATTCAACTGTCGAGTATTCAAAATAACTCTATAGAACAGCTGAGCTATCAGTGTTACATCGGAGCGCAGAAGTTTCCGTGCGGATAAATGGTGCAAATGAGCAGTGGCGTACCAACTTGTTCGCGAGTGGGGGGGGCTGCCTCCCTCACTATGTGTGTATATATATATATATATATATATATATATATATATATATATATATATATATATATATATATATACAGAGAAGCGAATTTTATTCGCCCTCAATTCGACGTGATTTTTCATTACAGCGAAGTACAATCAGTTCTGCGTATCATGGGACAACCATGCATATACGCGTTATGCATATGATAGTATTGCAAGCAATACTTTTTATACATTACCCACACAACTTTATGCATGAATACAATTATGTCGATGGCGGCCTCCCCAGTAGTATAAATTTGTATCATTCAATGAACTTTCGTTAACGTCTAGAAGCTGCACACTAATAATTGCGTTTTTTTAATGTAGGTAGCAGTGACTGCATCTTTTCTTTTGCGTAATCAGTAATACGCTTTCTTGAGGATATTCAGGTTTGCGTAGCTTATATTTTGCCTTGTTTTCTGCTAGTCGAAATATTGTTTCTAGCTCATTGTTATTATTATTACTATAATTATATTACATTTATTGTCAACTTGTCACCCGCAAGTTCTTTTTACGTGATAATTACTGCTATTATAGGGGCGCAGTGCATTCTTTATTCTAATCGTATTTGTATTTGCAAGTTTGCTTGGAGTGTACATGAGTGGTCCACTGCGTAATGACCACACATGCACCACTACGTCAAAAATAAAAGAATACACTATTTTCAATACGGCATATTTCTGGTCATTAGTTCTTCGCCGTTCGTCAAAATATTTCGGTGTGCCTTAAAATCGTGTGCTTGTTGTCCTCGATGTGTTGCGCTGCTTTCTCCTTTGCTTCGAAGGCCTCCGGCCCCTCCAAGTAATTGCGCCTATGCAAACTGTGTAAGCACAAATTTTCTTTTAAAAAAAATGGGGGGTGATTTTATCGTTAAACTACTGTGCATTGTTTCCATGCGCATTGGCCGTTAGCTGTTTATGATTGGTCGAAATTTTCGGGGTCATGCTCGTAACGCGATGCAACAAATGACCCCAAAATGATCCACTGCGTAATGACCACTCACACACGACTACGTCAAAAATAAGAGAATACACAAATTCCAATACGGCATATTTCTGGTCATTGGTTCTTCGTCTTTCGTCAAAAATTTTCGGTGTGCCTCAAAATCGTGTGCTTGTTGCGGGGCGTCACAAATGTGTGAAATCTCGTGGTGTTAAAATGATGTGTGCCCACTAAACAGTGCATTACTATGCTGAAGAATACTTAAACATTTTTGGAACAGCCGGACGGTGTTTCATTCTAAATGTAATTCAAGGAGGCTCTTCGGCGATCACATTGTCAGCGCCTACTTATTGCAGCCGGCCAGATAGATACGTATGAGCAGAACAAATATTTTCATTTGTAGTATAACGATGTTGAGCTGTTTCTGTTCGTGAACAACTCTGTGACCTCATCCTTGCTGACAGAGAGTGAGGGAGGGAGAGAAATGAACAGCGTTGCGCGCGTGTGCTTCTTTGCGTCCGAGTTGTATTTTGCCTTTACGAGTCAATTCGAGATGACTGAAGACCAACTAGCTCGGCTGTCAATTCAGACTCTTTAGTCCCGAAAACCCAGGTCGCGCGATCGAATCCCGGTCGCGGCGGCTGCACTTTCGATGGAGGCGAAAATGATTGAGTCCCGTGTGCTTAGATTTATAGTGCACGTTATAGAACCACAGTTGGTCGAAATTTCCGGAGCCCTCCACTACGGAGTTCCTAATAGTCATATCGTGGCTGTGAGACGTTAAACCCCAACAATTATTAGTCCGGAAAATCGTGGACCTTGACCATTTCCCTGGTCCGGCAGATCAAGTTGCGAGACAGGCTTGAAAGCTTGGCTTCCCTACGTAGTCGAGTCCACTGCCTTATTCCTCGCCTTGTTCCAAGCCTCAGTGATTGTTGTAAGCTGCCATATCGTAAGGAAGGCCAACGTTTTTAGATTAATTAACGTTGGCAAGGCGAAGCAGGTTAATGGGAAACTCAAGCGGAAGTTCTTTAGCTCCCCCCTATGCGGCCCAACTAAAACACTCAACAGTTCTGCGCACTCGTCGATTCATAGCAAATTGCGTATAAAGCAGCGGTGATGCTATTACTTTCCGATCAAAGAAAATTATTTCCTGAAACAGGAAGAGCATTATATTGGTCCATGAAGCGTTCACTGGTTACTGTGCGTACTTTCGTCGTCGATTATGTAACTTTCAGGCCAGGCAGAACAGAATAAAGTCATGACAGAGTGCTCCAACGTTAACAGCACCTACTCAGTGGTAGCCTTTCTAATAAAATCAGGCCATATCCACGAAGTGAATGATGATGAGTGGGCGAAGCTCGATCGTTTTCATCCATGGCAGTAAGAGAATGTGTGGTCTCGAACGCGCTTATACTTCATGGTCATCAGCGTCATCGTCATCGTTGTCACGTGTAGTGGGTACAATCCACTATACTGGAACGCGCTTATACTTCATCGTTATCACGTGTAGTGATACATTCCACTATACTGCGCCATCGTCATCTTTATCACGTGTAGTGGGTACATTCCACAACACGTGGCTACCTACCTACCTACATACTACTACTACTACGACTGCAGAGGAGGGACAGACCCACACCCTAAGGAGCTTCGCCCCTAATACAATAATATCTGGGGTTTTACGTCCCAAAACCACGATATGATTATGAGAGACGCCGTAGTGGAGGGCTCTGTAAATTTTGACCACCTGGTGTTCTTTAACCTGCGCTGACATCGCACAGCACACGGGCCGCTAGCATTTTGCCTCCATCGAAATGCGACTGCCGCAGCCGGGATCGAACCCGCAACCTTCGGGTCAGCAGCCGAGCACGCAAACCGCTAGACCACCGCAGCGGACCGCGCGGTAGCCTTCCTTGCAATGTTGTAGCTCAAGGCGCGAAAGCGTCGGGTAGGCGGCCTGCACCGCAGAGAACCTACAAGCAGGGGCGTAGCCAGGGGGGGGGCTTATGGGGCTTCAGCCCCCCCCCCCCCCCCGAAATTTTTTCGTATTGTGGTGTATCGCCGACCAAAAAAGCTAGCCGCGCCGGAAATCATCCTGGATTTGTTCTAAAATTGCTTTTCGCAGTCGAAAAGACACTTCGGGGTGAACACTGCGGATCCCTGGCGGTAGTGCGTAGTGCCTTGTATTGCCATTTTAGCCGTGTCACCCTGAAGGAGCAACTATTGTTGACACGCAGGACGCTCTGGATTAAGATATATAGAAGGGACCGCCAAAAAAACCTCAACTAGCGGGCCGCAGTAACGAAATTTTGTCCCACAAGGGCTGGGAGGACAGTGAAGATGCGGGATTCCTGGAGGAGTGGGGGGCTGAGAGTTTGAATCAAAATGTCACCAAACGTTGCCTCTTGAAAGAATAAAGAAATCATTTCCTGCATGGGTCATTTCAGAAGGGTATTTGACCTCAGGTCTCGGAAAACATATGAATACTGATTTTCTGAATGACTAAAATCTGGACGCGGATTGTGAAATACGGAGTTTTCGTTTCACGGTGATGTTGCAACTTATCATGAACGCATGGGGTGCCTCGCGCACTCGCAAAAAACACTTGAGACCAGGCCCGTCTCTGTAGCTTGCCTGAACAAAGAGCTATCATACGTAGTAGGCGACAAAATAATGCGAATACTATAGTATTTAGCAAACTCGCAAGGCTATTCTCTCTGAAGGCGCGGGCCGCTAGCAAGGGGTTCGCGGGCCACGTGTTTTGTCCCGGCAATGCACTATATTCTTAGAACAAAAGGCATCTGCTAATTTGGGCTGCTAGGGTACACCGGGGGTTGCATCCTTCTAGTGGATAAGCAAGGGCGGGGGGCAGAGCACCGTTGATTCACTCCTTAATTGACCGCTTTGACCTCAGAGTTGCTCTGATCTATTCAGTGTTGCCAGTGAGCTGAAATTTTGAGGTCAATCTTTGGAACACACCCAAATTTGTTTTCCCTGTCCGAGAAGCGAATCCACATCGACGACGCTGCTAAGGAGACTATAATGTACTAGCAATCCTGCTTTGCCAATATTACTTCCTTCTAACGGTGATAGTGCTTGGAACAGCCCTCTTTTGGCCAAAGCGTGATGACTGTCTTGTGCTATATATGTGGCGTTTTTTTTTTCTTAAAGAACCAAATCAGAAAAGGGCTAAATTTCACGGGAGCGTAAAACCTGCCAAATATATTTCTCTTTTAAACGAATTGTAAACAAAATGGGACAATTCGTCATCGTAACGTGAACTCAAAAATGCAGTTTTGAATTTAAAAGATGCAGTGAAATCTTTTATCTGCTTGGATCGAACTGAGTCAGATCCATTAAATCAGTGCTGCTTCAACACGACCAAAGCAACCAACGTGACCGGGTCCAATCTGTTTCATTTGGGTCCTGGTAGCTTTCCTATATTGCTTTCATTCGACAACCTTCGCGCTGCATATCATGGCCTTCTTTCCCTCCGAGATGGTATATTTGAAATAGAATACAACTGAAATGAAGATATTGAGTACCGCTTTATTCCTTGACGAAGAAGCGATCCGAAACGGCTTGGAATCAAATGAGCTAAGAAGCAGATGTAGAGCTGAAACATTTTCAGGCTACAAACAAACAAACAACCAAAAAAAAGGTGAATCCGTGGATCACACGTGACGTCATACATGCCAAAAGAAAGGTGAAGCGTTTGAGAAAAAGTCTAAAAGAGAAACCAAACATTTATAGCCGACAAAATCTGAGCGCAGGCATATCTGAGATGAAAAATAAAATAAAGGCAGCCAAGTTTACTTATTTTGAGATAACCCTACCTCGGTTCATAAAAAGTTCCCCAACAAAATTTTGGCAATACATGAATCCCAAGGTCCGTAAAATGACCCAAGAAACGCCCGAGGAAAATGCCCATTCCGCAAACGCATTAAATAGCTATTTCCAATCTATTTTTACAATTGATGACAGAAAGCAGCCTCACGTAGAAAATAGACTCGAGAAATCTATTAAGCGATTATTCGTATCAAAGCGGGAGTCTTTAACTTACTCTTGAAATTGGATGGGAAAAAAAGTTCCGGACCAGACAACATACCCAACGCGTTTTAAAGAGATATGCCGAGTGGTTATCAAAATACCTGGCCTGCTTTTTAACCGATCACTGTCGCTGCGTACCCTACCAAAGGATTGGAAAATAGCAAAAGTGATTCCTATATTTTTCACTTCTTTAGCGCACTGAGGGACAAGGACGAGAAGCGACGCGAACACAAGCGCTGCTTGTGTTCGCGTCGGGTCATTTCAACAGCGCTTAGGGTCATTTTCAACAAATTTAACCGAACAGATTCGCCTACGGAAGTGCTTAAGAAGGCTGTATTCCTATACATAAGTCCGGAAATAAAAACGAGCCTTCTAATTATCGACCCATCTCATTAACATGTACGGTTGGTAAATTGCTCGAACACATAATTCTAAAGCACATAACGGAACACCTTGAAGAACACAAAATACTATCCCCTTTTCAACACGGCTTCCGCCAGGGCATGTCCACAGTAACACAACTCATTGAAATCGTCCATGACGTCTCATTAAGCATCGATCATCAAACACAAATCGATCTTATTCTGCTGGATTTCTCGAAAGCCTTTGATCGGGTGTCTCATAGCAAACTCATCTTGAAACTCCAACTTACTCTTGGTAAGGGTCAAATCCTTGACTGGATTACTAACTTCCTCACAGGCAGGTCTCAGTTCGTGGAAATAAACGATGTCCAATCTTCAATTGTACCGGTGACCTCTGGCGTACCACAAGGTAGCGTTTTGGCGCCGGTATTATTCTTACTTTTTGTTAATGATCTGCCTTCATCTGTTAATGTTGGATGCAGATTATTTGCAGATGACTGCATCCTGTACAAAGTAATCAACTCTCACGATGATCATATCACCTTAAATACGGCCTTAGAAGCAGTTTCAGCTTGGTGCAGTGATTGGCAAATGCACATCAACGAAAAAAAAGTCCGCGCTCTTATCCATAACTAAAAAAAAAGCACTCATCCAAATTTAATTACGTCATTAATTCAGCTACCCTTTCTAAAGTCACCAAACACAAGTATCTAGAGGTCATTCTGTCAGATGACCTACGATGGGACGCCCATATTCATTACATCACATCATCTGCGTTAAAAAGACTTATTTATAAAAAGGCGGTTACAGCAAGCACCACCAGACACAAAGTTACTGGCCATACACTTATCCGACCCATCCTGGAGTACGCAAACACTGCCTGGTTCCCGTACACAAAAAAAACTAACGAACAAGCTCGAAGGTGTTCAGCGAAAAGCGCTTAGGGTCATTTTCAACAAATTTAACCGAACAGATTCGCCTACGGAACTGCTTAAGAAGGCTGGACAACTAACCATAAAAAACCGGGCGAAATTGGCACGCTTAAAGCTAATGTACCAGCTGTTACACAATAACCTAAACATAGACAAATCCCGCTACATAAAGCTATCCGAAGCTAGAACTACCCGCCACAAATACTCTCATATCCTTGCCCCTTGCAGATTTCACACAGACGCTTTCAAACTCTCGCTCTTCCCGCTTGCGATCAGAGAATGGAATAACCTGTCCCCCTCCATTACCAGTAGCACATCCTTAGCCATTTTTTCAAAACTAGTAGAAGGCGACTTGATAGCCTCCCAAACTTAATACGCTGTTACGTGATTTCTTTTGTTCTTATTTAGGTAAGGTGCCAATGTGTTTATACTTTGATAATTGTGCTTGTATGCTCTGTGTTTTTTTTCCTTGTCTTATTATGATTATTTTTTTTCTTTTGAGTGTACTAAATCACTGTCTTAGATTCTTCACCTGTTATAATCCCTCTGGGATTGACAGTATGTATAAATAAATAAGTGCAAAGGAAAACAAAAACAATGCATTTTATTAGATCACAGTTTTAACAGACTTTGTGCTGTAAAAGCGTCATCATGCAACTACGACAACGTTTAAAATGTTGGAAAAGCAAAGACGCATCTCTTTCTTATATATATATATATATATATATATATATATATATATATATATATATATATATATATATATATATATATATATATATATATATATATAGTGCTGACATGTGAGCCCCCCCCCCGAACAAAATTCCTGGCTACGCCACTGCCTACAAGGTGTGGTCGTGAGGTATGGGAAACAATCTCCATAGCAGAAGCTCGGGACAAATTTCGTTATATGATCAAGTGATTGCTGTTTATAAGTAAAACTTCACCTGAGTTGGTGGTTTCCCAATGTGCAGCCGACAGTGACCACTGTCGAAAGTAGGGGGGAGCTCCGCCCCCCTAACTTTTCTCAGTGGGGGGGGCTAGCGCCCCCCTTGCCCCCCCCGGTAGATACGCCTATGCAAATGAGTTTTGTCTAGTAATTTGCAGTCGTATTGTGAGATGCCTCTATCCAGAATAAGCCTATGACAAGTGTCTTGCTGTGACCCTTTTTAGTTCGCGCGGCGAAACTGACTTTTTTTTTTC
>JALIZH010031305.1:7500-24051 GCA_030522465.1 Rhipicephalus appendiculatus | reverse complement strand
ATCGGCCAGTTGGAGTCTGGAGAAGGCGATTTTCTTGAGCTAGTAGAATTACTCACGAGGTGGCCGGAAGCTCGGCTAGCCGGTCCATACGTGGGACTGAGCCGAGTGCGCGACCCGGTCGCGTTCCGTTTTCATTCCATTCACCGAGACAATGTCAGTGTCAGACCCGTTTTACTCACAAGCCGGATGAATCAGTAGAGTCATCTTCGTCCCGTTCATTGTCTTCATCGTACCGACCATGCAGCACCGGGAATTCTTCTGAATGATCTTCGTCGCCATTACATGCTTCGACCGATTCTTCATCTATGTGTACAGGATGGGTTATGGGAAGGTTGTCTTGGCAAGGCGTTGCGTAATCACTGTTTTGCTTCCAATTTACCATGATCGCATCCTGTGAGTCCATTGTTTTCCGAGGGCCTTCCCACTTTGGTTCTTTCTTTCTATTTCTCATTCTTTATATATATGCTGTCCTATACTCTCTCCCCTCCTCCTCACCATCACATCTCTCCTCCTCACACTCACTTCCCGTTCCTACCCCCTTGCTATACGATACTATACAAGTTTATGCTATGTTATGTCAGCGTGCCTGGATAGCCCAGCCAATTAATAAAAAGGAAGTGCCTGGATAGCCGATTGGTTGAGATGCTCGCCTTCGGATCGCGGGTACGCGGGGCCGAGTCCCGCCTAGACAAACAATTATTTTTTTTGCCCAGAAACTCTCCCTTTCTCTTCATTTTTTCTTTTTTTTCTCTCTCTCTTTGCACCCGTTCTCTCACCCATCTAGTTATTGCATACATCGCCTGACAAATCGGCGCGCATCTTCTGGTAGCGAAGCAGAAGAGAAAGAAGAGCAAGGTGATGAAGAAGAAGACGAAGATGGCACGTGCCGGTTCATGATGATGATAATTTTCTACGCGACCAACATTGACCTTAAAAGCAATGCTGTAATAGCGGCCAAGACGCAACAAAGTGCGTTCACGGAACGCACCCCTACCGGAGTACACTCTTCTGCAAGTGACGCTACCCTTGCGTCATTTATATTTGGTAAGGTGCACTTTAACAGAAGTGCACTCCCCTCAGAGGGCCCCTAAATTACCCAGAGGTCGAAATTCAGGTGCGGTGTTGTAGCTGTGCGCGAGTCTACTATGAACACGTAGGCGTGACAATTCTTGAAAACGGTGCCATAACAGCGGAGTTGCACGCGTTTGATGATCGAAACCCGGCGATCGCTCGTTTCGCTCTTTCCTTCGCTACCCTCCGTTCGTCGGCTGGTCCCCTCTCCCAAAGCCGCTTTGCCACCCTCGCCGAGTGCCCCTCCCAATCTCTAGTGACAAACGTCATTAGAGAGTATTAGTGCCGGGGACCCCCCAGCCTCCCGCGTACGCAGGCTCTTGCGTTCCTTTGTATTCTCGGTGGGTGCAGCTTGGAGTACAAAGGAACGCAAGAGCGTGCGTACGCGGGAGGCTGGGGGTACCCGGCACTAATACTCTCTATTACCATCGCGCTTTTCAAAACAGTGTCCACTGCCGGTTACCACGACTCCGCCAACTGCGTGCTTCTCGGCTACCCGCTGTTGTTGATTCAGTTCGCGAAGCTTATCAGACCATTAGGCGCGACTGTGCTGGTACGCTAGAGATTTGGCACTTGCGTTAGGGTCCGCAGTTGCCGGTTCGCTAGCGCGCACACGCAGGCAACACGACGAAGAACAATGAGCGCGGGCAGCTGCTTGCAGACTAACCGGAAGTCGTAGGTTCCTGTTCGACCAATCACAGCATCGACTGTCGATAACATCACAGATGCAACATGCTGACGTTGCACGCGTCACCTGGGAAGCCGGAAAGGCCTGGAGAGGGAGAAGGGATGAGTGGTCACTTCAAATTTTCGAAAAAAAAATTGAAAGACACTTCGTACATTTCAAAGTGTGTTCGGCGAAAGCCAGTGTTCATTGAGACGGGGTCGGTCAAAATGGAACACGATGCGCGCGTCTCCCTTCTTGCATGTGTGGGCACGCTGGGCACATCGACGCTACGATGGCGAAACGCGAGGCGACCGGCGTCTCTTAGCGCGCCCCCGGCGGCCACGCGATTGCTGAGGGAGTGTAAGGGGGGGGGGGGACGCGTGCGCGTGGGAGCCATCCGACTAACTCGAACGCAGCAACGATGCAGAGGCCACAGCTGTCACTGCGTCAGGGCACGGACGGACGGACGTGAGCATGAGACATTAAAGGCTATCGCCTTAATACTGCAGGTGGGAAACTGGTGTCACTTACGCCTCAGCTAGACAAGCTGTACTGGCAATCGTTCTTTCTTTTGAATTGATGCAGGGGCTGGCGCGCACGCCAAGCCCACTACCAAAAATTACATGCCCCATCTATCCCTGTTTGGGAAAGTGGCGTGCGTCAACCAACCGCAGTGCAATGGCTGGCCTCAGCACGGGACCCCGGCCTCTCTGATCACCGGACAGCCCGACACCAGGTAAGTATGCTATAGCGAATGTCGACCACGCTTGCCATTCCTAGGGGCACATGTACCTGGAAGTGATTTAAACTACTCTTTCACGCGTGTCACCGTGTTTGAATGAACAATTACAGCTTACAGAATAAAGGATTTGGTTAGGAGAAGGGGCGGAACCGCAAAACTGTAAGTTAATGGGAGGCAGTAATCGCTTCTGAATAAAAATTGTCAAGCAAATGTGACCAAATTTTGTAGCATATGGCGCTTAGTTTTGCTAAACGACCATTTAAAAGGGCCGCGCGCAATGACACGAGCTGCGGGACCAATCTAAAGGCTGTCGGTGCGCTAAAGCAGGCAAAATTTAAAGCGACACTTCGGTGTAAGTTAACGCAGGATCTCGTGAGTTCTTACCGAGCCATTGAAACATTATATGCGCGAGTGTAACGTAGCATGCACCCCGTCCATCGAGATCTATGAACCAGTCATGGAGGCTGTTGTCCGGTCCTGCCGAACATATTAAGGCGAGATTCTTAGATGGCTAATGAGACCTTGAAATCTGACCGTTGGCAGCATCAGCGTCAACACGGAACCCTCCAGATCTTGTATCCTACGACTTTTTGCCGAGTATGTTGAAATGTTATTGATGTCCATAGTCTGTGTTAATAAATTTCTCTAAACACACTATTTCAGGTGCTGCCTTAAATTTTTCAAAATGTCGATATTTATTCATTGGTTCCCCAGACGCCTGCCTAAGCACCGTTTTCGGCCTTCAAAAAAGCGACTCTATTCGCATTCTGGTGCTTGATTATGCCTACTACGGTATATCAGACTGCGTGTGGATTTCAGTACTCGACGAAGTAAAACGACATGTCGGCGGGAAGCCCAAGAGTACGATTTACCTCTGTTGGGAAGAAGGTACTTAGCACAGACTGTATTTTGCGGTCGTGCATGGTACATATCTCATGTCATACAGCCCCCGTTACGAATAACAAGGTCGATGCAATCCCTTCTTGGCTCGTTTTTCTGGTCGGGTGGAACTGAGCTGGTTTGCCGTGCTGCGCTTGGGCAACCACGCAACAGCGGTGGATTCGCATTCCCATCCGTGTCTGTTCGCTGCCGGCTGCTTGCCCTGCGATTTTTGCTCCGCTTGTTGCACGGTGATCAGTGTCCCGCGCGTGATCTTGCCTGCTATTGCTTAGGCACCAAGATACGCTATTAAATGCGAAGCATTTCTTTGCGTACTATAAGCACTTTCGCGTTTCTATCTATTTAGCCGCCTACGTCTGGATGCTCTCGTGATCGGCTCCTTAACTTGGGGGTATACCAAAATTTGTATGGGAGGGGCAAGAGGGTGTGACAATTATGTCTGGCTGGTCATGACATGAATAACGTGAAAATCCTGTCGTATACGTCGTCAAACCCTTTCCTGCAGACACGTGTGGCACATACCCGTATGCCACAGGCCGCGGTATGCGGGTATGCGCCACAGGTGTTTGACAATTTATGTCTACCCAGGAACGGCGAGGACAGACATTAGAAATTTAAATGCGAGAGCGTTAAGAAAAACTGACGTCGGCAGCGTTGACCAGACGAATGCAAATAATAAATATCAGGGTCCCAGAAGGAATCGAACCCAAGCAATCTGGGTGGCAATCAAGTATTCTACCACAGAGCCACGCCAGGTCTCGGAACTGCTTTGGAAAAAGACCCTATGCAGGCGTAATGTTGGTCAAACGTCGATTGTGGTTCCAGTGCTGGCTATCTAATTTTAACGCGATAGCGTTAAAGAGCTCGTTTCGCAGAAATTCCGGCGTCGGCGTCGGTGTCGGCGTCGGCGTCGTTGGTTGTGAGCGAAAAATCATCATCTTGTCCGTGACCGAAAAATCGAGAAAGATGCAAATAAAATAAATAATAAAAATTTTCGGGTCCGAGTGAGGATCGAACCCGGGTTGTCTGCGTGGCAAGCAGGTGTTCTACCACAGCCATGCCTCTGCTTGGAAATGCTATGAAAATAACTTCCTCTGCTTGGAAATGCATATAACTTGCATGCTTCGCAAACGCAAGCGTCCTTTATGTAGGCGTCGCAATATAACATGTAATATCCCAGGAATATTGCGTGGTACAAGCGTACTTTGCCATCGGGCGTCAGAATATGTGACTATCATAACGATTCCATAGTTTAAAGCCAGCCACCCATTACAAACGGCACACACCTTACTGCGCGTATTCCCTTAACACCACGTAGTGTGTGCATAAGCAAGTTCGAAAACATTTCCCACATTTGCCGTGCATAATTTCTCCTGGTTTAAAGCATACTACCCATTACATAGTATGCACTAAGTGATTGAAGTACGCACTAGGGACGGGATATCGCTATCGCGTTCAACTCTTAAAGGCGAAGCTTAAGGGTCCCCCCAATTTTTATAAACATTACATATCTACTCCTAGGAGGCAGGCGTCATGTCGGGTTAACTTCAGTTGTATACTTAAGCGCCATCCACTGTAGTTGGTCCATGAAGCACTATACAGGGCTGCCATCGTCGCAAGCACAAGTGCTACATATCAGATTACCGTTTACGGTGTAGGTAATTCCCATGTTTCTGTTGACATTGTTACGCAACTGAAACATATGCGACTGTTCAACATAGGTCCGTGCGTACATTTGTACATATCTTTAACGTCATTTAGTAACGTTTCGCTCAATAAGAAAATTACAGCCCCGTCACCTTGCCTCCGCATGCTTCGCATAACATCGATTCCCATGGTACTTGGGATCTGCCAATTTTTTTGTTACCGGGTACACGGCTTAACTCTGCGCCGCAAGTACTCAGTGTGCCTGCATTTTAGTCCACGGCCGTAGCATTTTATCGACACGGACAGCAGGTTTGTCCGGATGTGGACATTCTAGAAAACCGTGTTGTGGATACAACAGCGGCCCTGCTACTCCCTCTGGTTCCTCCAGCCCGTCTAGCACGGTCGAGCCGCGTCTCGTGGAGCGCGATAACAGCATCCTTCCTGTCTGGCCATCTCCGCGATTTCATGTGGCGTCTGGGATGGAGAGTACTCCCAACACGAGACAGACTGGAGAGGTGAGGCATGGTCCCATCTTCCACTTGTCCTAACTGTCCGTTACAAGAGTCTAACCAGCATGTGGTGCAGCAATGTGTAACTGCAAAAGTATTTTGGAGAGCCGTTAACTCTGGTTTCCGTGGCCTAGGTGTTAATAGTTTTGTAACATCGGGTCTGCACGTGCTTTTTGTTACTGGCGTAACAGGTGCGAAGCTGTTGCAGCGGGTCACCGTCGTCGTGCTCTGTTTCCAATACTGGAACGCTTATACTCCAAACTACTGTCCTTTTTGTCGGAGGAATTGTTCTTCCTTGGGGAAGAGGAATTTCTACGGCAATGGTCATGCCGCTTCTTGTCGGTAGTCGATGGACGTGTGCGGCTAGTTTTTCATCTCGCCTGGTTCCTGTATTCAGGCCACCAGACAGTGATTGTTTAGCACATATAAACTGGATGTGCTTATTATTTTTGTGCGCGCATGTCACAGTATGCTTGTAGGTGCTTGTGTATATACACTTCATGCTAACGCTGTACATTATGTAAATTACATGCACCTTATCATTTACTATACATATTGACTGACATGTTCACGGAGTCATGTGCATTGTGTATATACATCATTGTGTACATTGTGTATATTGTGATGTGTGTGTAGTTAGTCCTTAGCAGCATGTGTTACGGACACTTTGTGGACTTGGACATTTTTGTAAAAACGTTTTTGTATATTGTGCTGTCATTTGTGTATGTTATTGTCCTTGTGGTATAGACGCTGTTTCGATGCGTTCGTAGCGTCTTACGATCAAATAAACTTTTTCTAAACACACAGTTCTTGTATCCAGGTCATCAGACAGTGACTCATTAGTGCATATAATCTTTATATGGTTAATATTTCTGTGTGTGTGTCCCCGTATGTGTGTAGGTTCTTGTATATGCACACTTCATGCTAACACTGTGAATTATGTAAGTTACACGTGCCATACCAATCAGTTGTACATATTTACTGACATTTTCACCAAGTTTTGTATATTCTGTATATAATTGTGTATATTGTGATAAGTGTGTGTACGTTAGTGCTTAGTAGCATATGTTAGAGACACCCTATGGACTTGGTCATGTACATTGTGCTTAGTCATTTGTGTATATTACTGTCCTTGTTGTATAGACACTGTTTCCATGTGCTCGTAGTGTCCCACGATAGCATAACTTTTTTTTCTAAACACATATACACTGTTTCCATTTGTTTGTTACGTACTACAAAGAAGTAAACTTTTTCTAAACACTTGCGACATTTGGCCGGCCGCATCCTTAATTCCAGCGGTCGAATGTGCCGTAGTCTCCAACGCTTTGAAGCGTACGGACGCTGGCTTTTCGTTAGGTGTGGCATTAGAACCGAATGAGCGAAACACATCGGTTCCTTCAGAAAGCCAGGCGCGCGACTTCCTTGAAAAAGTTGCAAGACGCCATGGGAACTCTTTACTGAAGCGTCTCGACAAGCAGCCAACGGTCAAGATCGTTGGTGGAGACCACGTTGACCCAGCAACTCTCCCGCTACCCGAATCGTCCGAAAGCAGCTTCAGACTCGGAGTGGACAGTAGCATCGAGCTCTCATCTAGCCTAGACGAATGTGATGTGGAGATGCTTGCCGCGCGAGACGTTAAGCGTGCGCACACGGCTGGCACCAGCTCGGACGGCACCCAGGATAGCCACCTGAGTCCCAGCAGCCGAAGAAACCTCCGCCCTCGGGGTCGAAGTGTGCTGTGTAGCGTGTGCACTGCATGTTCCCGGACCCTGGGGTGCCGAATTGAACAACACGGCCAGGTCAGTAAGGTCACTCCTTATACTTCAATATGGCCGATATACTAAAAAATTATTTCTTTAAACGTTCAAGGCTTCCGCAACCCTGTAAAACAAGCCCAAGTTATCAGCGTAGCACGCGCAGAAAATTGTGATATTCTGTGTTTGCAAAAAACACAGGCGTATCTGCCAGGGGGGGGGGGGGGAGAGGGCGGCAAGGGGGGCGCGAGCCCCCCCCCATTGAGAAAAGTTAGGGAGGCTGAGCCCCCCCCCCCCCCCCCCCCACTTTCGACAGTGGTCACTTTCGGCTGCACGCTGGGAAACCAATAACCGAGGTGATGATTTGCTTCACCATATTAATCACTTAATTATTTAATGAAAATTTTCCTACACTTCTGCTGTGAATATTTTCCTTGTAGGCATTTTGCGGTGCAGGTCACCTATGCGACGCTTTCGCACCTTGTGCTGTAGCATTGCAGAGCAGGCTAGCGCTGAGCAGGGGCCCCTATATCGTTGGCTCACTTGTTCATGTTTTTGATCTACTGTGCCTGGCCTGAAATTTATATAATCGATGATGCAAATACGGGTGGACTCGAGCACACTGGAAAAATAAGCTTTTAAGATTGCCCCGCTACTTGATCCACCGGATCAGGAAGATGGTGAAGGCCCGTGGTTTTTCGGACTAAGGAGACTTAGTTAACAGTCGGGCTAGTTGGTTTTCATTCAACTTGAATTGACTTTTACAGCTCAAAATACAAATCGTATGGCAAAGAAGCGCACACGCGCTGCGCTGCTTATTTCTCTCACTCCCTCTCTTTCTCAGCAAGGATGAGATCAAAGAGTTGCATACACCCATAAACAGCGAAACGTCCTTATGCTGCAATTGAAAATATTTATTATACTCATATGAATCCATCTCGCCAGCTGCTATAGGTAGCCACTGCTAATGTGATCGGCGGGCAGCCTACTTGAATTACGTTTAAAAGGAGATGCTCTCAGGCTATTCCAAAAAAGTTTTAGGTATTGTTCAGCACATGAATGCGCAGTTTAGTGTGCATAAGTCATAATAAACACCATGAAATTTCGCAGGTTCGTGACGTCGTGTAACAAGCAGGCGATTTTATGGCCCACAGAAAATTTTTCGCGAATGGCTAAGAACCAATGGCCAACAATATGCCGTATTGAAAATAGCTCATTCTGTTATTTTTTACGTGGTCGTGCATGAGTGGTCATTACGCGATCGATCATTTTCTCGTCATTCGTTGCCTCGCGTAACGAGCTGGTGCTGTGTGCATGACCCAGAATGTTTCGATCAATCATAAACAACTAACGACCATTGGGGAAGGAGACAACGAGGGATAGTTTAACGTTATATGACATGACAAGAACTTTATTTGAGTCCTGAGGAACTGATATTGAGAGGAGCCAGAGCCCCCCTCCCCCCCCCCCCTTCCAGATCAAGTCGGTGGCTCCGCCCACGATGGGACCGGAAATCGAAGTTCCGCCGCGATGTTGTTATAATCGCCCACATGTCTTTTTCAAAGAAAAATTTTGGTTACACTGCCTGTGTTGGCGTATTTATGGTGGTGCCGGAGGGCCCTTTCAGAAATGTAAATACAAATACGATGAGTGTAAACAAGGTACTACGCCCCTAAGACTACAAATTATTCATTAAAAAAAAGTGTCGACAAGTTAACAATAAGAGCAATATAATAATAGTAATAATGTTAAAGGGGCCCTGCAACACTTTTTGAGCATGGTCAGAAAACGCTGCCGATCGGTAGTCGAGGCTCCCGAAAACACGCGAGCCAAATATTATAGCGCAGCATGCGGCCTGGAATTCCCAATAAATTCTCAAAGTCAGCTAAAAATTGCTTTCTCTTCTCTCGACAAATGACGTTACAAGCTCAAAAAATCACTCGTCACAACCAGTGTATCAGCCATAGACGTCAGACTCTGCCCAGGAGGCGCTGCGAAAAACGCCGCCACCAGCGCTCTCATCGCCGCCCTGGCCATAACTGGGTAGTGCAAGGAGAGCCGTCCGCAAGCGAATGTGCGTAGGTCACTATAGAACACCCCTCTTTCGCTCGTGTTGAAGGCTGTTTCCTGAAAATCAAGGACCTGGAAAGCTTCTTCCGTCAATCCACCCTCGCTTCAGAAAAGTAGGAAGCTCATCAAAGTGAATAACTGCGGCTACAATGCAAAAGATGTTTCAGCTATTTCGGCGTGCTGCAACTCGCAAGCAGCGAGCATCGAATGCAGAACGCACTCCGACGTGCGTGCTGCAACGCCTAAATGCGTTAAATTTAGGCATATACAAAATGTCAAAACGATGAAGTACGTACACGAGCAATGTTTCTTACGATCAGTGGTACAAAGCTCGCTTTATCAGGCATGAATGGTCCCGGCGATTTTCGCCTTTGCAGTTGCATTCTCCATCCATCTCTCGCTTCCTGTGCGTTGAACTATGTTATTACGCATCCTCGAATGTTCTGTTGTCAGTTTTCCGTTTGTATATACTGCAAATGGTGATACGTGCGTGTCCACTTTCTCGGCATACAACGAAAGGCAAAACCGTGGCCTCCGAGATAGCTCCGGCAATCGCGGAGACAGAAAAACCTGACGGTGGTCACGACCAAAATTTTGGCAATTTACTTGTATGATGCACGTGTTAGCATTTGCTAGTTAAAGCCGGAACTTTGAACCTTCAATGCGTACGTGGGCGATGCTGTGTGACTACGACCAGTTAAGATTATGGGTGGTCGCGGAGTGCGCGATGTTGATCGCGCGCTTCACCAGTCTGTATTTAACTGCTGCACGGCGCGCACCGCGGTCTGAGGCTCTGCTGAGCTTCATAGTCAAGGTTACTCAAAACACTAACATGAGACCGACATTATCACACTTTCTCATGCGACTGGCTGTGGAGAACGCGAGTAATTCGCTTACCCAGCACGTTCGCAACGGCCCGTATCCAGAGCTCTCGCCGTTCTGCTTCGTGCAACAGCTACAGAAATCGGTAAAACAAGTCCACAACGCAACAGCAGCTTCGACTGAAGCCCTTCTTCGTAGTGCGCGGAGCTGTTGCGTCTGCTCTTGTTTTCGCCGTCGTTCTCGCACGCACTTCATGGCGGTTCGGTTGCGCGTCCGACTAGCGGAGATAAATTCGTAGCTCTTTTTCTGAGTGTTCAATGCGCCAACACACCAAATATTTAGGTTCATTGTTGTTTCCAACTCGCTAGTTGCACCCGGTTGCACAGCAAACTGTGCAAGGGAGCCGGACTTTACACTACCCAAAACTGCTCCGACAGGTGGCGCTACGTGTCTGCAAAACTCCAGAGTCTGACGTCTATTGCCTTATTTGAGCATGGCGCGCTCAGTCGTTACTGGGGCCGCCGCGGGAGGCCGTGACTTGTCCACGCATGCGCGCGCGATCGCACTGAAAAGCCGCGGATTCGAAGAAAAAAAAAGAGAAAAAGTGCACAATGTCACGAGGCGTGCGTCACGTATTTTCTTCCCCCTGCCATCCCTCCTTGCTTAGCTTCCAGCGCTTTCATTGGGACGAGAGAAGAGAGAATGCAATTGCAGCGGGCGACAAATCTTTTAAACTCCGCTCGTACTGGACGGATTCTAAAAATTTTTGCGGCAGTGAATACGTGAGGCAATAAGCTCCTTTAGTGAATCCATTCCATGGCTACTTTGAAAAGTGTTGCAGGGTGCCTTTAATACGCTAGAACCACTGTTTGGACTATTAGCAAACAAGGCAAATTATAAGCCTGAATATATGCAAGAAAGTGTGGTACTTATTATGAAAAAGTATAACGGCAGATAACGGCAGTCATTCATTAAAAAAAAATATGGTTGATCCCTTTGTCATAGAAATTGATGTAGTTCTAAAGTAAAATGCGCCTTTACAAAGGTAATTGAATGTTTACTATACATTGATATAGGAACGTTTGCACAATGTATATTTTGGTGTTTGGCAGCTATAGCACCGTTTAACGTGGATGCACCCTTGTTGACACTTGGTCGTACATCTCCATCCCGACGACTAATGTCAATGATCAATGATTAAACAAACCATTGTGGTAGCGGTAGATGTTAACGGCCAGAGCGTAATCGGAGAAAGAGGCGTAATAGCCAGAAGAGCGTCACATATTGGACGCAGAAATTGGGCTAAGGTCGCCATCCCGCGGCATGTTAAAGTGTGATTAAACAACACTTTCGGACTAGAGGGAAACGCTAAGCGCGTCGTGTCGGCCCTGTAGCCCGGCCGAAATTTTTCTCGGGGCGAGCGTAAGCGAGGAACGCGGTATTGCATCCATGTGAGGCAGGCGCGCGTCGCAGAGCTATTTTCGGTTTGGACGGACGCTATGAGCGAGACCGACGCTTTAGGGAGCCTACATGACCGTACAACGCTTGGGTTAAGGTCACCACCTCGCGGTGTGTTAAGGCGTATACAAAAATGCCGTTCTATTGAAAACGTGCCAAGTGGGACGGACGCATGGCTACACGCGTTGCAGGTGCTAATGGTGGAGGCCACCGTAATGATGAATTAGTTTACTTTACCGCTCCAAGAGGGCGACACCACCACGCTGACCAAGATGACTGTGAGAGGAAAGTGCGAGATATGAAAGGCGCGTTTGTAAAGCTCTTAGAGTATGTGGCACAATAAATAAAAAAAAAAGTGGCCATGGCGCAGTGGATAGCGTGCTCGGCACTTGTTGCTGCGGACCGAGAGGTCGTCGTTTCAATGCCTGTTGACGGAACTTTTTTTCTATAATATCTGATCGTGTACATTTTTTCGACGTCATTTCCGAGACGGAAATACGTCGCTGATGTCTTGATGCACCCCGGCATAAAACACTTTCGTGTTGAAATTCGGCAGATCCCATGCCCTGTGGGAACCGGTTGAAGCACTCAGCGAGTACCTCTCTATGCCTCATTTCTTATTTTCTTTTCAGACAAGCGTTACGGGGTACATCAACGTGTTTTTGTAAATAGAGTAGTAGTGCGCAAGTCGCGCGTGTTAGGCACGTCGACTACAGTGGCGTTTAAAGGGCAATTTATGACCTGACGCAACGTCCGCACTCACGTTAGGGCACGGACGTAAATTTTATCGAAACGAAGTGCATGCTACGGTGCGATGATGCGAATATCATTCATTAGCGTATTCCTCCGTTGCCGAGCAACGCTTGATTATAGCTTGCTGCGTCATAGAAATGCATATATAATGTTTACGAGACCGTTATAAAAGCGGAGCCGACACCGAAGCCACAACTGATGTTAACCCATTAGGGACCGGTTTCTTTTTTTACGAGTCTTGTCAAAGCAGATGTAATTTTTTATTGTATCTACATGTGTATATATCACACTGAAAATTTCGTCGTGAACGAGCTCTTAGTTTACCAAATATGGCCCGTGACCATATGGTCACGCTGGGCCCTTGGGCTACAGTAAAAATCACGAAGGGGCGAATTTTGTTGAAGGCCGTGACACATCGCGAAAAAAAAATTAGGGATTCGTTGGGCACTCATTGTAAAATGACGTGAAGCACGCAATGCACATGGCGACGTCGCATTTATTGCATTGTGTGGTCACCATAAGCGTGTGCAGGGTTCCACTTTAGGGGGGGGGGGGGGGCGAAGGTTCGTCGCAGCACCCCCCCTCCCTATTATGTCAGTGTATGGGGCTGACTTTGCTCCCCCCTCTCGCACGCCTCTCCATTATTTATTTATTTATTTTATTTATTTAAAAGTACCTTACAGGCCCCTAGAGGCATTGCGTAAGGGGGGGGTAATACAAGAAACGTGTGAAGTGTACAAATGAAACACATGTAAATACTTAAGGAAATGAGAACATAAAAAATGTTACTGCAACATACGCTGGAATGTAGTAAACATTGCATTATGCGGTATACAAGAAAGAGTGGCAAGGAAAAAATACACTTTTAATGACGACAACTCATTTACACAATAAAACACGGCGCGCTAAAAATACGAACAAAGTAATGGCAGAAAGAATGGGACATGAGTTGGCTATTGCAAAATATTATGTAACATAAAATTGCACACAGATAACAACCAAGATATAAAAGAACAATGTAATAGCTTTGGTATGCAGCATTATTTTAGCAAGAGGGTGTTTAGTAGATGCTTGAAGTTTTCTTGCTTAGTTTCGGAAGCAATGGTGTTAGGAAGGTCGTTCCAAAGGCGAATGGCTCTTGGAAGAGCGGAATAGTTAAATGAGTTAGTCTTCCCGTAAATGCGCATGAAATTAAACTGATTATATAAACGTTGGGACCTATATGGGGGAGTTTCAAGCTGCAAAAATGATGACGGTGCGTTATAGATGTATTTATGGAACAATGATAGCAGGGCGATATCACGACGATCATGCAAAGGATGAAGTGATAAATCGAGTTTAATTTGCGTAATGCTTTTGTTATAGTCATAACAACGTGAAATGAAACGTGCACCCCTATTTTGAACAGATTCGAGTTTTTCGATTAGATATTTTTGATGGGGAGACCAAATGGATGCCGCGTACTCAAGCTGAGGTTGTACAAATGTTAGATATGCTAGTTTACGAATGTCGTTAGTAGAATGATGCAACTTGCGACGTATGTAGCCCAATG
Organism: Rhipicephalus appendiculatus; assembly: GCA_030522465.1. Lineage (NCBI taxonomy): Eukaryota > Metazoa > Arthropoda > Arachnida > Ixodida > Ixodidae > Rhipicephalus > Rhipicephalus appendiculatus. The sequence goes on along the minus strand of JALIZH010031305.1, from coordinate 10,106 downwards.
ATCTCGACGCATTGGCGCAAATGTATTCAATATGAGTTGACCACGATAGGGTAGAAGTTAGATAAACACCAAGATATTTATATTGTATGTCATGCAAGATATTCGTGTTATTTATATGGTACAGAAAGGTAGAGGTAGTATGCTTGCGGCTAAAACTAATGATTTTGCACTTAGAAACGTTAAGCTTCATAAGCCAAGTTTTGCACCAAATAGACACAAGTTCAAGATCTCTCTGGAGGGCTTGGTGATCGTTGTTAGTCTTAATAGGGCGATAGAGAATGCAGTCATCTGCGAAAATGCGCACATGCGAGGAAATATTACTCGGTAAATCGTTTATGTATATGAGAAATAGTAATGGCCCAAGAACGCTTCCCTGTGGTACACCTGAGGTAACGTAAGTAAGAGGAGATGAATGATTATTATTAACTACTGTGAATTGTTGACGTTTGCACAAAAAAATTTTGAATCCATGTTAATGTGAAGGAGTCTAGTTGGAGAACTGATAATTTGAGAATTAGGCGACGATGTGCAACGAGGTCGAACGCTTTTGAAAAATCGAGGAAAGCACAATCAGTTTGAAGATTTTCGTCCATGTTAGTATGTAAATCGGTTGTCAATTCGAATAATTGCGTCTCGCATGAGAAATTCCTCCGAAATCCGTGTTGGTTAGAAAAGAAAAATCTGTTAGTTTCCAGGTGGCTGTAAACATTTGATGCAATTATGTGTTCTAGCATTTTACAGCAGATAGATGTTAATGATATTGGACGGTAATTTGCTGGTGAGTGTTTGTTACCTGACTTAAATATGGGTATAACCTTAGCTATCTTCCAGTGTAAGGGTAGCACGCCTGTCTCTAATGATTGTATGAAGATGTGCGTGAGGATTTGACTGGAGGCTGTGACCGTGTTTTTGAGGATTTTTGAATTAATGTCGTCGACGCCACAGGATGCGGTTAGCTTGAGGTTATTTATTAGGCGTGCAACACCTTCAACTGTTACTTCTATAGTTGGCATACTTTGATAGTTTAATTCCGGTACTTCCCAAAGCTCAGACTGGTCTTCTGCGGTGAATATAGAAGAGAAATAAGAATTAAAAGTTGAAGCAGACTGAATATCTGGGAGAGGGGTGTTGTTATCGTCGTGTAAAGAAATGCTGTTGTCGTCGTCGGATGGGCTTATGATGCGCCAGAATTTTTTTGGATTAGATTTAAGAAGTGATGGTAAGTCACGAGTATTTATCTTTAGCTGAAGATAGGGCAGAACAGTAAACTTTTAGGCTTGCTTTGTACTCTTCCCAGGCTGCTTGCGTGCGCAAGCGCTTAGCGCTATCATAGTGTCGTTTTTTTCTGTTGCGTAGTAAACGTAGTGATTTGGTGAACCATGGATTAGACTTGTCATTAGTTATTTTAATAAGAGGGACGTACTCGTTAACCAGGGCAGTTAACTCATTTCTGAAGATAGTCCAATTCCCCTCAACTGATCGGCTGTTAAATGAAGGTAGAAACACGTGCGAAAAGAATAAATCTAATCTGGAATTTAGATTGCTGTAGTTGGCTTTATTGTAATCGCGTAATTTTTTAGTGACAAAACCTGTAAAAGATGAGGGAACGTTCAGTGTTACCTGCAGTAGGGAATGATCACTAAATCCATCAAGAGAAACAATTTGGTCAATCGCCTCAGGAGCATTTGTGAGTATCAAGTCCAAGATATTGTTACCACGTGTAGGTTGCGTAACAACCTGAAAAAGGTTAAGATCTAAAGCTAAATTGATAAACTATGCTGATGTGTTACACGACGAAGTTAAGTTTACCCAGTCGATCAGAGGGAAATTGAAGTCTCCCAGAAGAAAGATAGCATCGTACGGGTGAATCTCTGTCACCGATTCTATGCTGCGACGCAAGTCGTTGACAAATGAAGAATGAAGAATGTCAATGTATGGGGCTGACTTCAAGGAGCGTGAAACGAATCACCCTTCAAGGAGCGTAAAACGACGGAACGAACTTAACCAAAATAGGGAGCCGAAAGGCCCAGCGTGACCATATGGTAACACGTAAAATAACACGCTTGTTCGCGAGCAACACTTTGGTTAATCTACTTCAAATTTTCATCGAAGATTGCATAGTGCACGTACTCTACAGGGACATGTGCATCACGCTATTGCAAAACATAATACTCCAAAAAAATCTGTTTACTCGAAGGACGTTGCATGCCTACGCGCCGAAGTGTAGAACCACTATTTCGCGCCTTTTTTAGCAGCTCCCCAATAAACAAAGAAAACTTCTGCCACATGGTGTCTGTAAGGAGAAGCCTGAGCTATCACAATGCATACTGCCGTGGTTTCGGCGGGTTTTTTTTAAACCTGTATAAATTGAAAGGCTTCGTCGGGATTTGCGTGACCATATGGTCACGCTGGTACCTAATGGGTTAACACGACATGGCGCCTGTATAATAGGAGTACACATGTAATGTTTATCACTTTCTTATCAATTTAGATAGCTAGCACTGTAACCACGATTGATGTTGCACCGACTTGATGTCTGCATAGTACCTTTTCCAAAGCAGATTGAAGACCTTGCGTGGTTCTGTGGTGGAATACATGACTGCCGC
>JALIZH010031305.1:0-2500 GCA_030522465.1 Rhipicephalus appendiculatus | reverse complement strand
CTAAAGTGCTCCGCACTTAAAACGCACGCGGCGTTGGGTGAAACTCGTGGCACGCCACACGTGGCGAAATTAAAATTATGCGAGACGCAGGCCATGCTGCATCGCTGCCCGCACGGCGTTTGCGTCATATCGCTGGCGACCGATGCTAGTTTCGGGTTTGAAGCACCGCGCCCCTCATGGCCAGTCGGCCAGGGGAAAAAAAAAGAGCGTCCCTTGGCTCGTGGTGGGGCGAGTTAGTGGAAACGCTTTGGCTTTTGTAGGCCTATGCCAAAGGAGGAAAGAAACGAGACGGCTGAACCAGAATGACGCAGATATCTTTAACCGCGACCAAAATCCTGTGGCTAAAATTGCAGCGCAAACGCACGAGACAGCCACGAAGAAAATGAGCGTATGACACAAGCGCTGACTAACAATTGCTTTTTAAATGCGAATGCATTTCATAGTCGGGCTATGTCAGGCATCCGGCGTTGTGCGGCGTTGGCGTTGTGCGGCGTTGGCGTTGTCCGCGGCAGGTGTTTTCTCTCCGCTCTGAGTGGAGAGGAGGAGCGCGCTCTGACACATGAGGGCGCTCGCATCGCGGGAGCTCGGCGGAGCGATAAAAAAAAAAAAAAGCAAGAAAAAAAGGGTGCTGCGCCGTGCTCCCGACCGGGCTGCAGAAATTAGGCGCCTTTTTTCTTTCTTCGAACCACAACCACCATATATAAATGGAGTGAAGCGCGCGCGAAATGCATTCGCATTTCCTCACGATTCCCTTTGGGGGAGGTGGGGGCATTTTTTTCTTTCATACGCTTATATAAGCCCCAGGCAAAGCTTACCGCACATGCGCACACAGCAATAGCTCTAAACCAAATGTGTAACAAGGATGATAGTTAATTAGATACTCGGAAACATGGTATCATATTTCGATGGGTGCAGGGACAAAGAAGTAAAGAACAAGTAAGAGGGACACATAAGTGCGTTTGCGGCGAGTGAGTGAAACAACTTTGGTCGGTCCACAATAGACGCGAGTAAACTCAACGTCACGTGGCTAAGCCCACTCGGGGGCCATCAGGTTAAACCTGACACCGTAGTTTTAGCCTCAAAAATATATGCCAACAAGGCCCCAAAGGAATTTTATTTTAGTCACCAGAATCGGCGCCAGCAGAGAACGCGAGCCATGCCTTCACGTGCCACTGCCAATTTTCTTGGGTCCCCAACTCTAAGACTCTCTAGTGTTTCGCCAGAGTTGGGATGTGCGCTTCCGACTTGTACTTTGACATACAGGGCGTGTTCAACCGTGCTCGCGCGCTCATCTCTTGAGGGGATGTTTTGTACGTCTTGTTCTTTCACCGCAAAGTTTGCGTTCAACGCACGAATGTCACTTTGCTCGCTGCAGCGGCCGCGTTTGTGAAAGTAGTGGAAATGCTAGCTAGAAAAGCCCAAGTAGGGGCTAGTTGAAGTAACAACTGTGACAGTTGGCGCTAAACCTGTGTATACCTGTGAGTTCTTTTCGTGCGTCCTTCTTTGCGCTTGGGCAGCGCGCAGCAAGTTTAATGCTTGCCGTTCTTTCTCTGACATTCCGATTTCTTGCTATCGCATTCATTGCTTCGCCTTTGAGGCGAAACTGACTTTTCGATCATGCGCAAGTTCTTGTGTGTTTGTTTTGCTCGAACTTAGCGAGGCTCTCGCAAAATAGAAAATGAGAGGCGTGTCTGTCGGAGTAGTAGTGAAAATCAGGCAAGCGGGCATGCCATAGACAGCGCAGCCATATCAACATAATTTAATTGTATTTCAGATTACAGTATACTTACGAAGTTGAAATAATATTTCCCTTATATTGCGTCAACAGCTGCATCACTAAGAGAACTTGGAATAATAAATACGCCAGGTTGCGGGGAAATGAGGGAAGCAGACCCCGAATGTAAGATTATTCAACAATCGTATTAAACAGGCACTGTGTCACATTAGCCATGTACTTTTACAGCGAGGCTGTATATGGGTAGGGAATTACGTCTGTGCAGGTGCAGAAACACCCAGCACACTAACGTGCCTCAGAAAGTGGGCAAACCCCGTTACTCACTCAATCCAGCGTTTTTGCGTTGAAAAAAATGGATGTGGTGTAAAAGTAAACATAAATGTGTATGATTTCGCCGACATGGTGGAGAGACGTGAAAATTTTGCGTCAGGACCACTTACGTAAGAAACGAAAGTTATGCCATTTTTGTACTTTTGAAACGACAGGCTTCATTATGCATCACAAGATTTAACCATTATGCCGCCTGTTGGCCGCCGTTGCTCACATAATACGCATCATGCATATAGGAGAAACGCCGAGACCTTTTCGGCGAACAGTAATACATATCTTATTCTGGAAAATTCGCAACGTTCAATGAAGGAAACAAAAAGGAAAGCAAATTGCATCCTTTGCTCCGTATTGTTTTTAAATAAAGGTATTCTTATAAATATTGACTCGTAATCTAATAAGAGAATGGCAATGTAGAGAGTCCAAATACGTTTTGCA
>JALIZH010031304.1:0-11523 GCA_030522465.1 Rhipicephalus appendiculatus | reverse complement strand
TCGAGCGAGCTGGCTTTGTCTGGGTGGACTCAGCAGAGTAAGGGTTCATCGCCAGAAGACATTGGCGAAGGGAGCGACGGGCGTTCGGGTGTGCAGCCTGTGACGGTGGCGTCCCGAGGTGTGGTCAGCGTACTCGATGGCGTTCGAACAATGCTCCCTTAAAAAAGGCAGTTGCCGCGCCCAGCAAGTACGGACGTTCCAAGCGCAGGCCTCCTTCTCAAGTCAGCCGCAGAAGATAATCCTCGGAGCACCACGTCAGCGGTGGAAGACCACGCCGGCACAACGAGCCGAGGATGACGTTAGCCTAACCGGCCTAGCACTCAAGCCAGTGGTACGACGGCCTACTTGTGTAGCCGTCGCACTCAAGCCAGCACTCAAGCCAGTGGTACGACGGCTGGCTCATCGGCTTGCGGAGGAGACACCAAGATAATCAAGGGCGTCGGGAGCCCCTATGGACGACTGGACGCCGAGGCGGAGAGTTTTCATCATGCCGGAGGGGGCGGGGCCCGGCTTGCTCTTCTTCTACATTGTTCTCTCTGTCTCCCTGTCGCTTCATATATATATATATATATATATATATATATATATATATATATATAGAGAGAGAGAGAGAGAGAGAGAGAGAGCATGTCCGACTCCTAAATTAAAGAATATAATTCAAACCGCGATATCAGTATGAATATCTCTTGTGAAGACTCCCGATTTATTTTTCAACTTACACAAAGACATCAATCCTCCTCGCAACGCTTGGCTCAAAACGAAAAAATGCCGTATAGGCTGCTACTCGGTGACTGCATCACATAAAATCGATTCCCAGAATGAGTGGGACCCGCCTGTTTTCTTTATTGGCATGCATTACCTTGTTAAAACATGCGCCAGACGTAAGACAGTGGCCTAATGCTGGTACAGGAAAGCTTTAATCTTCAATTTGTGATGGCCAAAAATAATTCTCAGGTGGTAGAAAGTACAATTTTCTACCAGACTACCACCATAGAACACTAAGAGGTCGCCTCAGTTGTTTGTTAACAGAACATATTCTGCACATACAAATCTCTTTGCGGGGAATTATTAACTGAGTGTTTCACTTGTCACTGGTCCATGATCGGAATATTAAAACCCTGAAATGAAAAAGTGGGTATAAACATCCCCCTGTGAAATAAATAGCTGCCAGACAGGAGGCCAAACGCTTGTTGTCAATGGACGGGGACCTAAGCCAAGCTCCTAAAAAATATCCCGGGCAGGCGCCGGGGGGGGGGGGGGGCCTCTGCCTCTTGTGAGCCATCCGGGGGGGGCCGAGCCCCCCCGTACTTTCGGCCTATGACTGGACGAGTTTAGCAGGCGAGGAGACTTCGGCGTTAAACAATGTCCGCAGTGCAAAGTAAGGTCGGTCCAATGCATCAGCTGTTTTAAAGGGACACTAAAGTGAAACAATGACTTGGTTTAGGTTTGATAAACTGTACTCTGAGAACTCTAATGTCGTTTCACCATCATATGTTCAATATAAGAGAAAATCAAGGTTGCACTTTCGGTTTTGAATTTCGCGCTGAAATCTCCGCACGCGACATCACGGATTTCGAAATGTATTTTTCGTATTTTCGTGACATTGGCTCGATGAAATTTTCCAAATCTTCGTGTGTTAGGTCTAGGCCCCCCTCAGAGTACAATGTACTTCATTTCTTACTGATTGGGAACTACGTGGACCTGGTAGACGCCATCAAAATCTATGACGTCGCGATGTTTGGTGCGGGAGTCTCAAGGTGGCGTGTCTACCTGAATTATTTTTTTCGCGCGTTTGCTCGATTACCAAGCGTTGTTTAGCGGTAAGAGTGGTGTTTTCGGCATTGTTAAATTGTACTTTACTAATACGCAAAAATCGTTATTTCTCTTTAGCGTTCCTTTAAGACAAGAGTCGCCGAACTATCCAATGATTAGGACAAGTTTGATATTCAGAGTGTGGACTTTATTTCTTTTGTGAGCATGTTTGCTGTCACGGTATTTTTTTGTTTGTGTGTATTTTCAGAGCGCCGTGTTTTCTTTTCGTTTGATAAATGTTTGCTGTGCTATACCCCGAGTCTTTGTCTGAGTCCATAGGCTCGGGAACGCCCGAATCAGTGACAACACTAAACAATATTTAAATACCGGTATTGCAAGATGGAACCGTGGAACCATGAGACACCATGGAAAGATCAGACATGCACCACATTTATTGAACGCAGCACTGAATCTCCTACGCAGTCACAATCGGCACAATGAACACTACTAGAACCATATTTATTTTTATTTTTATTGCGATAGCAATTACATAGACAGTCTCGACTGGCTTTTTGCCGTTACCTTCACCATTGGCGTCATGTCGCATATAAAGTCCCAATTGATAATCTCCACCCCCGCGCATCACACGTTCTACCCCTGGGTAATACAACGTGCGCGGGGGCGTCGAACGCGGCTGAAGCAGAGATCAAACAAGCTGACCCATCTCGGTCGCTCCGAGGCGCATGCGATAAGATCCTCCCGCCTGTTAGACCAGCCGTCGAATGCTCAAGCAGAGGAGAAATCGCACGCCTGTCTTTAACGAGCGTGCAGAGAGGCGTGGTGGTGGTGGGAAGGGGGGGGGGGGGGTCCCTCGAGCAGCAACTGCGACTTCGCTGCGCGCGTTATCTGGCTATCTCACCATCTCTCAGCGGGCGGCTTGTATACCCCCTCAACGTGCTGCGTTCTCAACATGAAGAGAATGCGCGAAGAGTGTCCCTGGAGCGGCCGTATTCTCTTAAATCAGTCTTTTATAGAGTTGCGTGAGATCGCATCCAAAAGAGTTAGCTACCAGCCTCACTTCATACATTACAAGTTGTTGCTATCGCATGCCTTGCTTCATCCTTGCATTGGAACTGTGACTTTTTATTGCTAAAAAGGACCTACGTTGACCTGCAAAGGCGCTTTAAGCAACAGTATGAAGGAAAGTAATAGGAATGTAAAAAGAATAGCGACGAACGTTTCTTATATCAACCGAACGCCAGCGAAGAATGATTAACAGATGAGAACAAAGACCACCTGTAGTGTACTATCTTGGAAACGTTTCACATGCCCATCCAGAATAACGATAGCACTAATAGCCTATTTCGCAGAGATTCCAGTGTCGGCGTTGGTGTCCTTGCTGTGAGCGAGAGATTATCTTGTTCGCGACCAAAAGATCGAGAAAGATACAAATAAAATGAACGATGAGAAACTTCGGTCCTAATGATAATCCTACCCAGGCCGCCTGCGTAGCAAGCAGGTGGAGCAACAGCTCAGTCTGAAAAGAAAAAAACTAGCAGTTGCTCTGTGTACGAATACAACCGATGGGCGAAGCTCCTTAGAAATGGGACGCACGCGGCGTTCGTCGAGCGCGGAGTTTCATAACCCAGGCAACGGACCGACCACTGGGCCGACGACAGGGCGAAGCGATGGTTTCGCGCGTTCGCCGGTTTGAGGGGAGGGCGGAGTCGAAGCAAGGGGGAGAGAGAGACTAATCTGCCTCCGTTTCGCATGCGTTCGTATTCTCGCGCTTTTCGCATCGTGCAGACGCCATCCGCGTTCCAGCGCTCATAAAGCTAATCTATCCTTCCTCGTGAGGGGGAAACGCCACAGCTGGCAACGTGCCAGGGAGCTTCAACGGCGACAGCGACGGCGGGGTGCCGGCCTAAGGAGCTTCGCTCCTAAAAATATGCAAGCTGTGTTGCTTTCCGCTTGCCGCACTCAAGATAGTGGCGTGCTCGTCGAGCGCATAACAGACGACAAGTGGCTTGGTGTTTCCTCTTCGCACATCAATTGAGCTGGTATACCCCGCTTACCTGCGGGGTATACCAGCTCACCTATAGTCGGTGACAGCCTAAGAATAAATATAAGCTCCGGCTGCGAGGCCGCATTGCTCCTATTTTGCATGCCTCCGCGCTACAAACAAAGTAGTTGCTAAACAATCACAATAATTTTGACGCATATAAACATTATCTTGCAATGCTGCACTGGTAATGAAATCAAGAAAGTGAAGCTAGATAAAACAAGTCGTGAACCTACGGCTTTCAGTGCCAGCTTAACAAAATATCTGTTGTTTAAATAGCACCCCCGCTGCTGTCATCTCGGAGTCTACGAAAAAGTAATGTACATCTCAAAGAAGACGTTTCTGCGCAGCGCCTATTATGGCATTAAAACAAACAATGCCGCATTTAACGTAAAAGTTTATATAAAGGAGTCATTTCTTTACGGTTTCGAAAAAACGAAACAGGGGCATTAATTACATTTAATATGGTCGTTCACATTGTTTTTCTTTTACAAAACTTTCGCCGCCAGTTTTCTTCATGGTCTGCGGTAACTATGGCAACTACGACTAAAGGTGAAGAATGGCGAGGTGGTCTGAGATTGCCTTTCGCGAATTTCGATTCTTGTGTTGCCGTGAATACCCTATTTGCGTCTGATGTCGCCGTGCTTATCATAGTGTTCGAGGTAAACGACAAGGCTTCTTTTGACGTCGTGTCAACGATATAAAAGCGCGTAGCGCACATGGTGCTTAACTGTGGGGGTCATTGCATACGTTGCCGTTATGTTCATGCCAATGCAATGTACGCTGCTAAAGTGGCAGCGACTAAAAGCTTTACGTGAGGTAGTTTCTTGCTTCGACAACTTGCACTGGCGCTGCCACGACTCCTTCAATCCTTCAGCATTCAACTTATTCATTTATTTATTTTATTTATTACTTATTTATTACATACCTGCATCGCCCCGGTGGGCATTACGCAGGTGGGCCCAGTTTTGCTCGAAGAGGGGCCCCTACCTTCGATGTGTGTGTGTGTGTCAGCGCAAAGGCGTACGTAGTATATATATATATATATATATATATATATATATATATATATATATATATATATATATATATATATATATATATATATATATATATATATATATATATAGACAGGGAGAGAGAGATTGCGAAAAGGCTGTCTTCGTTTGCCGTAAGACAAACAGGAAAAGGATATGCGCTTCTAAAAAAGCAATTTATTTGTTAAAGTGTCTATCGGAGACCGATCTTTATCACGGCAAAATTTACGAAGCTTCGATGCGCTTTTGCAGCGTCGTCCTCCGAGCAGGGAGAAAGGGAAAAAAAGAAAAGGACACAGAAAATACAAAATGTACAAATGAAAAAAATGAGCAGCCAAAAGACCACCCGTATATACTCGGACATAGTTTTTGAAAAAAAAAAAACATGCATCCTCGGGGAAAAAATGACATAAAAAACATATAAATGTAGATACATGTAATCCCGGTGGACACAATCAGTAAGCACATACATTCTTTTCGTCCAGTGTCAAGCCCCACCTCCCTTGCTCCCTACTCCTCCTCTGTTCGTGAAGCATAGTTAGGGGGTTAGGCTTCACAAGAAGGGTAAGCGTAATACATGCAGAAAACGCACGTTAGACAAAAGCAGGAATTCCAAATATGGTATCGTGATGTATGATGCAACTCCTTTATAAACAAAAGCTTTTTTTTTCACTCAATAAAAGTTTTAGCGGCATCACTTCAGTTGCGATCGCGATCACCGCAATCGAAAGGTCTTACGTCACAGCGATATCATGTAGCGTGAACCATTTCGCGGTTTGTAGACAACGATTACCTCACACGGCGTTTTTCATGCAAGGCGTTCGAACATCGAGCATGAAACTTACGCGACGGGCTGTTCAACCTAGCACATCATTCTGGGCTGGTGGCACACGTCACATAATCACACATGCACCGGATGACCACAATTATCTCCTATAATGCAAACACCACTGCCTGTTCTCCGCACCTGGTTTGTTTACGTTCGCACCGTGTTGCGCTAACGGATTACCATGGTCGCTTTCTTTCTCTTGAGCTTCGTCCGCACATACGTCATTCATAGAGACGCACAGCACGGCGCATATCGCAATAGATCACCAAGATTCCCATGTTGCGAGCTACGAGTAACGCACACACACACACGCATATGCGGCAACGCTAATCCAATGGCTTTTGCGGACGGTAATCGTACACAGACGCGCACATTCAATGAACCACTTTTTTTCTTTTTTTTCAATAAATGTTGTCTCTCTCTCTCTCTACGACTTCACCTCACTGCACCAGAACGAACGCGACAATCGCCGATGTGGTGGCAGTCAAGCGATATGCTTGGTGGACTCAAGCGATGGAAGGAACACGCGCCGTGATGCAATTTGACGCTGCCGAAACGACGGAACGCGATAGAGCGTTGTAACGCTCCGAGCCGCTGCCGCTTCGGTGCACTTCAAACGCAGCGAAGTCAAAATGTTCTACTGCATCGAATGACGACCGGCGACGATGATGTTGCGTACGTGCGGATAACAGTAAGAAAGAGCTTCTTCTGGAAGAAACAAACGCCACAGGAATTGGAATTGACGGACGGCTCTCGGTCTCGGTGCAGCGGTACCTCGCCTCTCGTCGCGAACGGCGCCATGTTGCATTTTTCATTGGTTCGTCTTAACCGTTACGTCATGGTAAAGAGCGGCCGTAGTTGGACGCGCATGATACAGCTGAACAGCGGTGCAGTTTATTTTTTATTCTTAGCTTGTCACCGTCTATAGTCCTGGCCAAACGTCGCAGTGGCTGCCCTAGTTTTAGAAAGAAACAGACTAGCCCCAAACATTTCACGCGAAGGTAAGGCGATGCGCAGGAAGAAGTGAGATGACTTGTCGCTTTTCAGGAAAAGATACGACCGCGATGCGCCTTTATTCAAATTTCGCCACTCCCTCGTCGCGAATAGTTCCGGTCGGACGCAAAAGAATGGTCGCGCATTGTGAGCGCAGGGCACGATCAGTTTTGATGTCGGCCTTAAAATTCGATTATGAATATTTTGAACTACGTGCGAGTTTTGCGATTTCCGGAAATCAATATGCCATAATTTATGGGGCCCTCCAACTTCATTATATAAACAAGTACCCCTCAGTCAATAATTAAAGAATTACCAGGCTTTTGTTTGGTTATTGGTCGGTACACTGTGATTTCTGCTTTCGCAAAGTATTTCCGCCGCGTGAACGAAAACAACAGGAGCTTTACTGTCATATAATTTTTATAGAAAACCTTGATTACCTAAAAAAACACCCTTTATATACGTGTATGCTATAATTACAGTACTGCTTGAAATATATAATTTTCTCTAACACAGTACAGGGAGAGCAGATCCTGAACGTGTCAATATTTTGACAATAAACGCGCTTCCTAGACGCATACACCAGCTCAGCGAATTACGGCATGCTTCAAATGTAAGTCATTTCTGAAATTTTCAAATATTTACCGTCAATATCCAGCTCAAACACACCGCAGTGGTACGTTTCATTGTAATATTTTAAATACTTTGCCGTAGTTGTTGATAGTCCTGACGTGTGAACATAAGAACAGAAAAAGATTTCATGAGCGCATTGCAATAATGGTAACATGGTATGGACATTTCTTGGCGACAGATGAACTCAAAATACACGAAAAGACATTTAAGGTAGTGTATAAATTGTGTTTAGCAGATAGAACATAAATTAGCAAGTTCTTATCAATCGATCCCTTACTGAATATGTTGTTTCCAGAAATCAATGTGCGGATCAACGCCTAAATGGATTCTCGCACTAGCGGTTTGTGTTTCACAGTCCGAATCCTACCCATCATAGCTCAAGAGTGCCTGAAGACACTCTAGGGTAGCACGAGACTGCTCCATCGTTAAATATCTGCGTAATGGTGCACATAACTATAGATTGTTTACCTATATTATTGTGACTGAACATTCGAGGTGTCGCAGTAATAAAAATTACGGCGAATATTTTATGTCGGACTCAATCTCAATGGCTGCCAAAATATGGACGTTAGACTTGAAAAACAAGGAAGGACGTAAACCGGTTTTCATCGTTTTTTTTCTCAGCAGAATGGATATGAAATTGTGGCTAATATAGTTTGATAAACGAAATAATAACAACAAGTTATATATTATATGCCAATTTCAGAGTTCTGCGTATATTATAACATCATTAGCAGAGTAACAAATAAAGCGTACATGCACGTGATTTTAATTAAATAAAAGGTGTTTATCATTCTTAATCTCAACGCAAACAAAAGAATAATAATTGGCAGCGAATGGAAAGGACGATCGCCTGTATTACTGAAAGAATGCGCTGTCGGCTTGTTGCGCTTTGTATAAGAAGTGCCCCGTTCAATCTCAGAGAGAAAACGTTTGGAGAATTCCCAGGGAGCATCACGTTATTACGATATTTTGTCCAACACGCGCCGGAGTGCCGTGGAAAGGGAGGGTTGGCTTGCCTCTCTTATAAAATACATTATTTTTGTGACAGATCGTGCTCTCGTAGGGCGTTTTATTGCCCCATAACTTGTCATAAGAACGCAAACAAGACTTTGCTCGTGCATAGCGTCCTTAGAATCAGAAAAATGCGGGTCTGGTGCATGTACAAACCTGTGCATATCAACATCCAATCCCACAGCATCACACACACCGATCCCGTGTATCCCACCACTTGCCTCTCGTTCTGGGGGGCGGCCATCTCTTGACCACATCCCATGACCCGGTCAGAGTCGACCACGAGCACTCATATCAATCGCTTTGGTTCACTACTCCAACAGTAAGCTAAGTGAAGTGTGGCCGCCCAGCAGGCGACGGGGGAACAAATACAGCCTTCTCTACCAAACTCGGCATTCAGTGATCACCATTGAGGCCCTGAGCTGAACGAATGTCGAATGCCGCCACCCGGACGTCGTCGGCATTAAGTCCTCGACGGGGAATCGATGTTTGTTTGCTTATGAGATGTCCTCGAACTGGGGACGTCGCCGGAGTCGTTTCGACGGGCGTTGCAACCATTGAGACTTTAAGCGAGAGCCTGCTGTAACACATGAAAGCGAAAGCCAATAGGTTAAGCTATAGAATCGGAACCACACTGCTTCCAAAACAAAACGCACCGCAGGGTGAGAGACGCGCAGTAAATTACGTTTATTTTACAGGTGCTTTCGGCCTTCTTCTCCGGAGGATATCTGCAGGGCGCGAGGTGTTGCAATACCTGCGAGACTGGCCCACCTTTGACAAATCGACATTGCTATGTGATGACCTCATCATGTTACGCCATATGATGATAGAAAACGTGTGACGTTGCGAATAACTGCGATCCGTCCGTGATGCCATTATGAAATCATATGGTGACGCCCCAGTGTCATGAGTATATTTACTTGAGAAGAAAAAGAACGTACAAGGACTAAGATAAAAGAACGTGTATTTCAAAATGATGAAATATAGAATAAAGACAGAAGAAAATTGCGGGATATTGAATACATAATTGAGAGAAATTCACATGAAGGAGAAGTAGTAAGAAGCGGGCACGAGAGGAGACGTGGCCGGGAGCGAGTACAGAGGGCAGAGCACTTGGAACGAGGAGAGCCGTGGGCGAGGGGGTTGCAGCGGCATGGCGTTCGCCCGAAGACCGCCAGCAGAGCTCTTGTCAAGGACGTGGCCCAGCGTTCGCAGTAACGCCCTGTGAGCTGCGCGGGGCGAGAACAGGAGTCAAGCTTGACCAACCGACGTCGTCCTCAGGAGGACGCGCCAGATTTCCTGCGGCTACGCTCCTTAGGCTGCGCACAAATAGTACAGCCCCCTTTAGGGACCTGACGCTGCGGTGACCTGACACTGCAGAGACTCGACGGAGCAGCTGGTAGCCGTGCACGAGCGACTAGTGATGAACTATTCGATAACACTATCGATACTATCAATGGTAGAGTGACTATCGAACTGCCGATGGTAGAAAAAAGCTATCGATGCTCGTTATAACTTGCTTTACCGGCTCAATGCGTTTCTACGAAACCTTTACAATTGATTCAACGTCCCTAAATCGATTCAGTATGCAATTCGAAACGTCCTATTCAAGTATTTGCACAATACTAATGAACATATAAGGTGGATGTGCACATAAAATCTGACAAGGACATTTTACCTGTGCGCTACCGTGGGAATCTTAGCATCTATAGACCTCGGTTTCTTTCGTTACCTGGCCAGGAAGAAGGCTTCATGAAGGGTTCATTTGTGTTACTGTCGTTTCCCAGTGTCCCGTAAATCTCTCTGCTGAATCTGCAACCAAAAGATCAAATAACAACAGCTCAAGAAATGCTTTCCAAATTATATCAGAGGAAACATACGGCATGAAGAAAACGCTGAGAGAAAATGACATCGAGCAGACTTTCCCACGAAGAACGAGGAAATAAACTATATGAAAAAAAGCTCGTTAGCAGATGAAAAATTGCATTGCATTGCAAAAAGTGCATTCGGGGTATTCACTAAACCCACTGATCTCACCGTAGCAAGTAGCTAGCGGATGGTAGAGTGAAGGCTAGATAATCGACAACTCGAAGCACAGTGACCAAAAACACGGCAATTTAGCCGTGCGGAAATTTGCAAGAATTAGGTAGGTTTATGTAATTTATCCTTCTAAGATATTCCAGACGTGCTTTCCCAAACCAAAGATTTTCATTTGACGAGCTTTTTTTTTTCTGCAGCCTTCAAATGAGCAGCTTTGTTGGGGGCTACACATTAAAGATCGTATATATACCCCGAGACTTGATGGTGTTATAGGACAAATAGAACGAACGTGTTTTGGATGCACACACAAGCACACGCGCACACACATATGTGAGTGTGCTTTGTTTGACGTTGCACAAAATGTGACGAGAAAGAACCCCTAGGGACAATAGCGCCGTGTGGGCGTCGCTGCAGCGCTGTGCGCAGCTTCTGTGGGAGTATGTCGACAGGAGGTGAACCAGTTTATTGATCGAGAAAACAATCCGTATAGAAAAACACAAGTTCGTTTCAAACAATAAAACGACTAAATTCAAAGCAACAGGAAAAGCTCACAAAGATTTGTGTAGGATACGGAAGTATAAAATATGCGTATTAATAGGTTCCTGAACCAACATTTGCCTGCGCCTTTCTGTTCAGTCAACTTGATAAACGCAATTAGTGCAACAGTCACCCTCATCGCAAGTTTGCGTTGCTTGTTGTCGGATTTGAAGTTACAGTTGTATGAAAGGTGTCCTGCGGCAACATGGTAAAGCCAAGAGAACATCCTGCCCAGAGTTTCGCCGGACTTATCTGGAGGAACATATCTTAATCGCATGTCCTGTTTGCGACTAGCTCCACTGCGAAATTGCGGAAGGCAGTCAATTGCGATCAGTAAATCGGATGGTCTTGAAGGATGCATATCCATCTAAAAGTGATCACTATCTCTTGCGTTCTCCTGCGTCGCAAGCTGGCTGAAACTGCTCATTCATCAATTACTCAAGAGAGCGCACTGTAGCTGGCAACACACTGCGGCCAAGTGGGCATCGACAAATATCAACGCGCATGCCTAAGGGGCCCTCTTCACAGTGCTGTAAAAAGTACGATGAGAAATTGGTTTCAAAGAGGGTGGTTGCCACCTTGTATGCACTTGTGTATTTTTCCCGATTATTATGTGCCGAAATTTT
>JALIZH010031302.1:0-19769 GCA_030522465.1 Rhipicephalus appendiculatus | reverse complement strand
TAGAATTACAACGTAAGCACGGGTGTACTAATACGAGGGAAGGCAATAGGACTTTGCAACGCTGTGTTTAGGCGGAATATTAAAGACGACTGCGCGAGCGGATTGCGCATGAAGATTTAGGCGAGTCCGATCGGAGCGCAGTGTTTATGAAGTAAAGTTTGAACTTTATGGATCACGTCGTGCGTAGACACTGCACATTAAATACAGGGTGTTTCAAAAAAATGTGTCCACTATTTTTTAAAAATCAGCAAAATGAGGTATTTGCTCGCTGTCTTCACATATGCTTTTTCTGTAGCCGCAGGCATCTTAAGATGGTGGAAGACATGATTTGGGACAGTAATTAAGAAAGTTAAATTAATTAACCTTTTAATTAGCGGAGTTACGTGGCTAAGTCCAATGGGAGAATTGAAGTCCTTCATGGGAAGAACCCATTTCAGCTTTGAGATTTCGAAAAAGTGGCTTCGATTAATTATTGTGGCCTAAAGAAATTCAGGCAAATTCAACGGCGAAACCGAAACCCAAGCACCGATGAGCGCAACAAGCAGACGACTAAAATGACGTCAATGTTCAAGACAACGGTTACAGAGGTGCAGTTCTTTCCCGTTCGTTAACGTATGTGCGTCATGCGTGCTACTACTGCAAGCGCAGCCCACACACTCACACAAAGAAGTCGGTTGATGGTTGATATAATGACGTTCACTCATTGTGGACGTCTCAGACGAACGCGGCAGTTGCGCTCTTCCGCGTTTCGGTTTCGGTTTCGCCGCTGAATTTGGGAGAACTTCATTGCTTCGCAATTATTCCTAGAGGCCGCTTTTTTCGAAATTTCAAAGTGGAAATGGGTTCTTCGCATGAAGGACTTCAATTCTCCCATTGGACTTGACCACCCAACTCCACTAATTAAAAAAATTAATTAATTTAACTTTCTTAATTACTGTCCCAAATTATGTCGTCAACCATCTTAAGATGTCTGCCGCTACAGAAAAAGCATATGTGAAGACAGCGAGCAAATACCGCATTTTGCTAATTTTTTAAAAATAGTGGACACATTTCTTGAAACACCCTGTATATATCACCGTGATAAGTAGCCTAAAAAAATAGTCCGCCGTATTGTTAACAAGGTCAGCATCACCAGAACAATTTCATCGACTCTAATGAGTTGAGAATAGCATCGCACTTTGACCAACGACATTACCATTCGCAACAAGTGCGATGCGCTATAAACATTTGTGCAGTAATCATACACTCCCGTGGAGTTGGTGCGACGAGAGTGCATGATTACGCGACATCAGTTTTAAATGCAACGATTGCTACAAGCAATTTATCGTGATAACCGTGTCAGAACACTGCAAATCTGGCCGCAAAAAGTATTGTGGGCTCTGATATAAGTGCAAGTGTCAAAATTACGACGATATGACACGAATTGTAAACTCTGGAAACAAAAGTACATTCATTAGCTAGCTCTAGATTTTCGCGTTTCAATGCGCGAGTGCTGTACCGTAGAAGTTTTACGCTCTTAATGTAAAAAGTACAATTATTCCATAGTCGAAGGAGGGGTTAGCTTTTTTTTTCACTCTCAACTTGCTATAATAGTATTGAACACACAGCGTGCAAAGTGCAACCAACTTTCGTAAACTGCGCGAAAAGACGACGACACAAGTAAGAAAACATTCAGAACACCACCAGCGCAGAATGTTTCAGAACACCACCAGTTCTGAATGTTTTCTTACTTGTCTCCTCGTCTTCTCGCGCAGTTTACGAAAGTTTGTCTCAATGAACCAACTAGCCTGCCAGAACGTCTTACTAAAGTGCAACCGAAAGATATTTGAAATGCGCGAACACAAAAAATGGCTCGAAAATGTGCTGCGTTTATGTATTTTTTGGATAAAATTTGGTTAGGGAATAGCAAACGCTGTTACGGGAGAAAATAACACTTAATTAATAAATATTTGGCCGTAATTACGCTAAGAGCTAATTATTCAGCCAGGACATGCTGAGTAGGCGTATGGAACATCCACACGCATACATTATAGATTACTTCGTTTTGTAGCAGCTCTAGCTGGATATTCCATGATCTACTCACTCATGCAAATTATGTCAGTGGCTCAGAGTTGATGAGAGAGCGCATTTTTAATGAAGGAGAAGAAGCGAGATTCCGCAAGACATTTACGATCTGTGGACACATACACTGTCGGGCATCAAGCAGTGTACCGATATCAATCACGCTGAACAACACAGATTTTGTTATTCTTTTGCAAGAAAGATCAGTCTGTAATGCTATAAAAAGCGAAGCCATGGCTGGCGTAAATTTGGAAAACATTGCGAGCCATTCCACTGTGTAAAGGCTGATGACCAGCGAAGTTGCTTTAGCACACGACTCAGAGGGGGGCGCAGTAATGAGTCAAAGGTACAAACTTATTAGGGTTTTGATTGGTGGTCATCCTGACCAAAGGTACGCACGCATATTTATTCTTTTACTCAGTGGTAATTAAACATGTAATCAATAATTGTTATTACTTAATACGATGTTGAACCGATCTCCGGAGCGGACGTCCGCATATCTGCGACCCTGATCGAGCAGTGTAGTAGCAAAGACCCGCGACAGCAGTGTAGACGCCGTTATGACAGCAGATTTGAGTTTAATGCTCAGTTTGAAATTCGTAGCCGCCTTACATTTTCTCGTAGTTCACTTGTGCCACCACGGCACACGATTAGTGCCGACTGGATCATTCGTTTAAATGCGTGCGGTCACAATCCTTCAGGAGTGAAGATAGGGGAGAGTGCGAAGTACCCCCAGCCACCACCGGATAAACCCTCTAGAACGGGACGCTCCTGCGTGGACGACTACCGCCTTCTCGAGGAGGCGGAGGAAACTAGCCCTTTTTGTTGATCAACAGGAAAGTCCACAGAGTCCTAGCAATGTACAGCTTAGCTGTAATAGCTAACAAGGATATATTTATCAAAATAACGGCAGTCACAAAAGAGAGTTATAAGTATTCATGAATGGCACGGAGCAACATTGTGTCGGTACAGCTGCTCATGGGTCCAAACGCTCCTTAAAATACGGTGCAAAACTGTTGGTTACACTTTTCACTTGTATTGTCTATTAGTATTTAATAAACTACCATGACCTCAACAAACATACCATAAGCATACCATGGCCTCAAAAAACACATTCTGAGATGCCTGCAATCATTTGGTCGTCACCTGATCTACACCAATGGTCTGCGATTCTGGGCAGCATGAAACATAACACCGAGTGAGATATTTTGTAGATCGCCAAAACCAGTCTTAGTGAATGTAATCACTCGTGCTATTGAAAAAGTTTCCTATACATCAAAAGGATGGTAATTTATGCATGCACTCTATGCATGTTGTTCCTTCCCCCAGTGAAGGAGTTAGTATTCGTCATACCATCAGTGCAGGCTATAATGACAAGCGTCAGTACTCCTCCGAGTGCTCATTCCATTCCTAGCAAGCGGAAGAGATTCCTAGGCCTTAAGTATGCCTTTGGTGGTGCTTCTAGTCCTCATATTGCCACACATGCTCCTGTCTACGTTTTATGTTCCCGGCGTATCGCTGTTCGGCTTGAGCGCGCAAATTTATTCTGTAACAAACTCGGCCACAAGCGATAATGGTCGAATGTTCGACGCCGCGTGTATAAATGCCGACGCGCGTTACCGCGGATCAGATTATCGACGGCCGACGCTCCGTTCTCCGCTATCATTGTACAGTGTTTTGCTGTAATCTGACTTCGCGGCCACAAGTTCGGCCAAATAAAGAGTTTCATCTTGGACACGCCGCCTGCTGCCTTTGTACACGTCACAACCACGTGACAACAATACGGCTAGCTATCAACCGACGACTCTAATGGGCTGCCTGCGTCGCATCAATATGCACTGACAACTTTACGCCGATATATCAGTTATCACATAGATAACATGACACACCCAGGAAGACACACCGATCGCATAGATAAAATGCCTAAAAAATTGCCTCAAATAAATAAAACGCAAGTTTGTTCGTAATATTATCTGATACGACGATATGTCTGCAATGTATGCTTCAGAAGCCGGGGAGGGGAAAACCAAAGAAGAAATTTTTCGTGGCTTCTCGTTTCTCAATGTAGCTGTTTCTCAAGGGATGTTGAGTGAAGGAGACATTTATTTTCACAGAGATCTGTCATAGCTTAGCGCCTTGTAGAAAGAGACAGAGCGAAGCGTCGTTGTTGATGATGAAAGTGCTGTGACGTAATCATCAGCACGTTGTTGCTGAAACTGAATCCCAACTAGTGCAGCGTCCATTCTTCTCCAAAGATTTCTTTTGTGGTATCACGTACCGAATCCTTCAAAGCGTTACTGCATTCTTTCAACCCAAACCTTTAAAGTCCACATAGCTTGTATCTTTTCTTTTCAAATATCACTGCGAAGCAAACCATTCTGACTCGCCCTTTTCCTGCCCTTAACGAAGTGGTTACTTCTACAAATTCAACTAAGGTTAATTCTACGAACCTAACTGCTTTTCATTAATGTGAGCCCATATTGAACCTCTGTCGCCCACCTGTATGATGAATCGTTTTTCTTCTGAGGCGCAACTGCAGTAACCATGTCCTATCAAATCGTGCGAGAGCGCTGAGCAATAAGATAGAGAACAAATAGCCACTTCATAAATGCAGCTAACGGAGCCCTTTTTGTTTCTGTATTAGGTACAGCGTCTGATGAAGCTTTCTTTATTTAGCTTAGAACGTTTCCTTGAGACTCTATTGTTGTCTTTTAAACGTTCGGCGCAAACACGCGAAAATATGTATTCCAGAAGTAATGGGTTCGCACGCTTCACTAAACGGGAAGTGGTAACCGGTAATAATAGCGAGCGAGAAGAAAGCATTCTATTCTTGAACGTCATCGACATTTTTACTGCAACCTACCACGCGACAGCGTGGCAGCACAGACAGAGAAAATAACTTCTTTACATTACGCTTGCCAGTTTTCTGTTTGCCCCATTTCGCTCAGTGGATATTGCGACATGATGGTCAAAATTAAACGCTGCTTCATTTATAGCGTAGGCGGCCGCTCTCTGATGTAAGCAAAAAAAAAAGGTATAGCGGCAGCCAAAGACAGTGCTGAGAAAGAGAAACGGCGCGCGGACGCAATTAAACAGGATTAGATGACACAAGGGCGCCACTCCGGGTTCTCTCCCACTGGAAATAAAAAGAAGGAATGGGAGAGGGGAGGAGGCGGCGAGGATACTCCGCGGGTGGAGGTTTTATGAGGAGCCCGTAACTCGACCCAATCTTCATTCAGTTGAAAAGGCTTGCGAGTATACATGGCATCGCCGGCTCTGCGCTTGCTTGAAATGCGCCCATTGCTTGCTCCCCTCTTACCTTCCTTTCTTCAGCGCTCCCCTTTCTTCCTCTTTTTTTCGTTTTCTTCGTTTCCTCACCTGGGAAGGCCCTGCTTCTAATTTGCCTAAATTTCACTCGCCGTATCTTCCTGTCGCCGACTTCCCATCACCGTCTTGCACTACGTTCTTCTTATTTTATTGTCATCTTTAGTGACCTTTATTTCGCTTTGCACTCTTCACCGGCTTTCCTGTCCTGCTCATTCCAGCATTTATATTATTTCTATTTCTATCTCATTTTTTCTTTACTTTCCTCCTATCTTCGACTTTGTGCCACCGCGTACGTCGCGACTCTGTCGTCGTCTGCGCACGTTCCTGAACCCTGGAGCTTGGCTTACCCACAATAATGTGGAAACCGTTCTGAGCAGCGGACGCAGCAGCAGAGAAAGAGAGAGAGAGAGGGGAAAGGCAGAAAGAAGGAGGAGTAAGGAACAGTCAACAGGGCCGTCGTTAAGTTGAGAAAACCGACGCGGAATCTGTGCCCATCGCGCGGCTGGCTTCTAGCGCCTCTTTTGTGTACGTCACTGTCGCGTTGGCACGCCTTCGTGAAAGATCAGCTCACTGTAACTCCAGATTTCAATGCTGCTTGACCAGTAACGGGGGTCATGACGCAGTGAACGCGTTCCGCTAATAGCGGTGGCTTCCGGCGCCATAATGCGACTTCAAGCGAGCATTGTTCTGAGGATGTCGAATGCCGTTGTTTTTCCTTAGCTGACTTTCTTTATACGCGGGATGATCCCGCACCACGTCGACTTATTTATGAGTCCACAACACACCCCAACATTGTGGGATAATCTGCCACTTAATATGTGCATGGTTCCCTGAGGATGTTGTTACGTTGAGCTAGCTGCTTTTCTTTCTTTCTTTCTTTCTTTCTTTCTTTCTTTCTTTCTTTCTTTCTTTCTTTCTTTCTTTCTTTCTTTCTTTCTTTCTTTCTTTCTTACTTTCTTACTTTCTTTCTTTCTTTCTTTCTTTCTTTCTTTCTTTCTTTCTTTCTTTCTTTCTTTCTTTCTTACTTTCTTTCTTTCTTTCTTTCTTTCTTTCTTTCTTTCTTTCTTTCTTTCTTTCTTTCTTTCTTTCTTTCTTTCTTTCTTTCTTACTTTCTTTCTTTCTTTCTTTCTTTCTTTCTTTCTTTCTTTCTTTCTTTCTTTCTTTCTTTCTTTCTTTCTTTCTGTCTTTCTTATTGACATATTTGTTTATTTACTTATTTATTTAATTATTTATTTATTCACTTATTTAAAAAAGTTGGGCATGTAAGAGTTTAACATGCGGAGGTACCTTAACGTTTAACGTTATGAGGCAGGGCTTTGGGGAACTGCTCCCGCAAAGCACTTACAAAATTGTTGCGTCCATAATAAAAGTAACGTGTCCCGGAAATACTCGATATCAGCAGATTGTTCGTCGTTCCATCACAGGCAAGCCTCTAACCACCCTTCGTATTTTGTTTTAAATAATGTCATTAGTGATTTTTTTTCTAGCACCTAGATGTGCTCCAAGAGTTGCCCTTTTCTAAACTTGGGCAGAACATGTGCTTATTGCACGTTTGTAATATTCATATCTAGGTGTTCTTTGTAAAATCTAAAAGAATTAGCGCAAGGTATGTTGTTACGCAAAATATGCTACTAGCGACCATCCTAGACCGTTTGTGCTGATTTTCGTCATCTTGTCTGAAGCCTTTCGCTTTTCATACACGCATAATCGTTCCGCGAATAACTGCAATGGTCGGAAAGATATGCACTGAAAGATATAAAGGCAACAGCCGTAATGCGCTTACAGCTACGCGCAGTAGCGCCGGTCCACGAGGAACACCTACAGGTACGCTGTATCCCACTTAATCTTGCTATACATGAGCCGTATTAGGTAGGCGAAACATTTTTTCAAGTACATATAGTTGGTTTATGGAACATGGGGAAGGTTGTTTAGATATTCAACTTACGTAATTGTGCTGCTACGTATTAAGTCGCCTTATAAATCGAAATTATAAATTGCTTAAGGGGCGACTACATCGCACTTGGAAGAAGACAGGAAAATGTTCGAAAATGGGAATATATGAACAACAAGAAAACTTGCTTTAAATACAGAAGCCCAGGGGCGTTCAGCTCTCTATATAACAGTAATAAAACAATCAAAAGATGAGCGCGCAAGCAATGGTAGCTCTATTAATAAACGGGTCACTCTTTGGCTTAAGTAATGACTACGTTGCGAAGCATGGGCTGCCCAGATATGATACAAAAATATTATAATAGCCTCATAGGCAATGCAGGGAATACGTTGCAGAAGTCTCTAACACGCTTCCAAACCTGCCGCCTCAATTTCATTTTCTTAAAAGGCATGCATGTTGTTAGGCGCATTAGAGAATTCCTGACGATATTCGATTTCAAAAAAAAGGTTGACTTTTTTAAAAACCTTTTGCAACCTAAATTTTCCCATTCATTTCAGAGTTCTCTTGCAAAGAAACTTTGGGCGTTATCGCTGTACTTAGTAAAGTGATGGTTGTTTAATTAAACAAAGCAGATACACATTTATAAGATTTACACAGCTGCTGCCTGAGTTCCATAGCGCACCAACTGGCCGGATGACGCATAATAAGAGATCAAGAAAGCGTATATTACCAGTCTGCAGTAGATGCAGGGCCTTCATAACGAAAAAAATACCGCACTGTTCTCAAAGAAGCCGCGATACACAAGCAAGCTTCTCGACTGTGAAGTGCGCTTCAGAATGCTCGAAATTCGGTCTCTTGCATTCAGCTCTCTTGGTCGAGATTGAGTTCGTTTTAGGCTAAGTAATATTCAGCTTACGCTGCGGTAATTTGCATCCCCTCGCGGATTCCAGCCTTCCAAAGCGCGTGCGAAAAATTGCGACCACTCGTGTTACTGCGCGCGTTCACAAACACAAAAGGAGGGAACCGCGAAAATAAGAACTAGGAGGAGTGACACATATACGATAGCGCAGGGGACAATATTTCCCAACCACTGCGTCTGCAGAGAAATTCAATCTTTGCCTTAAAGAATGGCTCCAGGCTTGCACCGAAAGCAACTAACGCAACGGAGAAATACGCGCAGAAGCTGAGAAATACGCATTAACGTGAGGACAAGACGACGCCCACGCAATTTGCTGGCGTAAGTGTGTATTATTACTATCTATCTATCTATCTATCTATCTATCTATCTATCTATCTATCTATCTATCTATCTATCTATCTATCTATCTATCTATCTATCTATCTATCTATCTATCTATCTATCTATCTATCTATCTATCTATCTATCTATCTATCTATCTATCTATCTATCTATCTATCTATCTATCTATCTATCTATCTATCTATCTATCTATCTATCTATCTATCTATCTATCTATCTATCTATCTATCTATCTATCTATCTATCTATCTATCTATCTATCTATCTATCTATCTATCTATCTATCTATCTATCTATCTATCTATCTATCTATCTATCTATCTATCTATCTATCTATCTATCTATCTATCTATCTATCTATCTATCTATCTATCTATCTATCTATCTATCTATCTATCTATCTATCTATCTATCTATCTATCTATCTATCTATCTATCTATCTATCTATCTATCTATCTATCTATCTATCTATCTATCTATCTATCTATCTATCTATCTATCTATCTATCTATCTATCTATCTATCTATCTATCTATCTATCTATCTATCTATCTATCTATCTCCCTCTCATTTTTTAAAATTATAAGTTGCTCCCCTCCCAGTCTGGAGCCACGACACAACGGGGCTACTTTATTCAGATTTTTTTGGTACTGTTGCTTCAAGCCTGGGCTTGACGGCGGCGGCGACGGAAACCATCTGGAGGGGAATTAATAACCGCGTGTCCCGCGTCGTGCATTTCCGCGCTGACACATCATCGCTTTCTTTTGGCAGGGGAGGGGGGGGGGTTTATAGAGTATAATTTGCACCGTGCCCGTAATTCTGGCGACCACCCTCCCACCCTCGGCTCCTACACCACCTCCTTTCACGCTTTAATTCTCTCTCCTTCGTTCGCACCGACATGACGACTCCCGTTTCGCTGTTGCTGATTTCCTTTCGGCGCTCGCCCAAAAACATATCCCCTCACTCCCTCATCATCATAAGTGATGACACCCCGAGGCACCATTCATTTCATTTCGCGAGCGCTCCTGTTCTCGTGTGCGTTGACCGATTCGCGTTTAACTTTTTCACTTGTGAGCTTCTGTAGCGTTTTGTTGATGCTTTTCTCCTACGAGCGCTGTTTTTCGCACTGACTTGATTTCTGGGCTCCGTGTACTCCTTTCACTGCTCCTCTACACATTATCTACAAGCACCTCCTCCATCTTTCTTTATATTTTTTTTTTAATTTCCTTTCTGATATGAGCGCCGAGAGCCAAGCAATATATTTGATATTGCGCCTGTGTTATACTCAGAAAGTCTCCCCCTGTAGATCGAAGAAAAATATAGGTAATTACAAATTTGAAAAAGTGGTTTTCAGGTCCTCGTATTCGAGACAACCGCGGTTATTTGTTTGCGTATTCCTTGTGTGACAAAACTTACGCCCTTGAAATTGGTTTTTTCTTGATGGTCCACCCATCTAATCTGGTAATCTACCGACGGCTGTTGCCGTCAACTAATGCACGTAAGGTCGACGTTTGTCACTACGAGCCTGTCTCGCTGCCACAATTTTCACTATTTTAGGGGCGTTAACGCAAAGCTTCTTCCCTAGCACCTAAACGTGAACTGAACCCAGCTCACTGAATAAACGTACAATAAAAAAATAGGAAGTCAGAACAGTGCTGATGTATTAACGCAAGGGTTTGTGCTCTATACATAGTCGTAAAGTCATGCCATCTGTGCGCGTATTCCAGTGGGAAAATGAGCAGTAGAACAGCTGAATGAGAATTACAATGTTTACGTCGCGCAGAGATATATACCGAGGAGACATCGGCTTGTTTTGGTGCAATTCTTTCTTTTCGTGCTCGTGGAAAAAGCTCCGGAGGTACAAAGAAAATGTACACGTCTATGGTGACACGTGCGAAACATGACAGGTATCGACAGTGAAGGACATTCCGAGGATCAGAAGGGTGGTAGAAAAGAACGCAGAAAGCTTAGAAACATTGCTGCCGACCATGGCATTGCAGTTATTACGCCACAGTGTTTACAAAGTAGTTGACAGGATGCGCAGCCTCCACTTATAAATTCACAGCAGCATTATAAATGCACAGGGGGAGTAAAATCGCTGAAACGTTGTACATGGCAGCACTGTGTCATTGCGTTTGCGATATCACTGGTAATTCTTGTTTAGGCCTTGGAAATAAATAATTTCTGCAGGCAAGACGTTTTAAACGACTGGTGAAGCCTAAGAAGCGAGAATATTTTAACAGAGCTGTTGCTCCCACGGCTTTTCCTTACAAATTGATTGACACTAACATCAAGCTCCAAACTGTGCAAAAAAACTTCAGACTTGAAGATCATGTTAAATACCAGGTTGCAGGCATGGTGGGCAGGCTTGCGTATAGATTGTCTTCCTTCTGATGATGATGAGTTAAATATGATCGTTTTATAGGCGCGACGCTATAATGTCAACATTTTCCACTATCTTTCTATTCCGTAAAATATGAAGTTTAATTTCTGCTGCCACCGACCCAACCACGGGTGAGAACGGGCAATTTTTCTCCTGAACAGGACAACGAAACGGGGTTCTCGTTTACGGGATGAACAATTTTTTTTAATACCGGAGGAATTTTGCTAACTGAAAATTCTGGCGTTCTTACCCTTCAAAACCTCGATGTGTTTATTCCGCAGTGAGGCACCACTACGGCGTTTGACTACCTGCAGTTCATAAGTCTGACCCAAAATGCTTATGCATGGGTGTATGCGTATTTGCCCTGACAAAAATATGGCTTCAGTGAGCGGAAATGGAATACGCGCAGCAGCGCAATACGTTAACTACTAAGCGACTACGGAGGAAAAGAGCACAGGACGAAAAGGAACGAAGCAAACACTCAACAATGTCCTTTATCGAATAACCTCCATGACCGCTCTTCACGCGAAGGGTAATCGTTATCGCTATCGAGGAATAATAAGGATCCGAACTTTAAATATGCACATGCAAGCACTTTTGTTGAACACCTCTTCTGGTAGAATACTTTACGTGAACTTCGGGCAAGCATATGCAAACACAGACAATGACTGATTAGAACTGTAGCAAAAAAAAAAAAAAAGAAAATGGGAAGCACATCAACTTCACCGGACGCAACGGTTTGCCTGCATTACGCACACCCTCTCATGCCATTTTCATCCCTGAGAATAATTCTTTCCTGTCGAGAGCCTCCCGAAAAAAAAAAAGTGCACGACGCCCCAAAAACAGAAAATCTCCTCCCACTTGAGCGTCAACGAAAAGCTGTCGTCGATCATCATAAAGGCCGAGTCCGAACGCAATTGATTTCAACTCCACGTGGTCCTCATGGCGCCGGAAGAAAGATATGGTCCACTGCGAATGGGCGGCGGCGGCGGCAAAAGAATAAGAGAGGAGTGAGTGCACGATAAAAATAATAATAAGTAAACAATAGAAGAACGCCTCGCTCGTACGGGGCTTGTGCCATGGGACGTCGACTATCCATTGGACATGTAAAAGGTGCGAGTGGACTGGGGTGTACAACATTAGCAGCAGCCATCGTGAACAGAGAGAGATCTGGGACAGGCCAGAGCCGTTGAGTTCTCGATCTGCGCGTGTCATCTTGGGATAAATTATGGGTCAAAAGAAGGCAGCGGAGCAAAGGCGTAGGACCAGCAGCAGGTCGTGCTACCAGAAGCTGAGAGAACATATGACGCTATCTTTGTTTTAGTTCTGGTTTTCAGTTACGGTGGTACGGAAGAACTGTGTCCTCGATCATAATCACGTGCTGCTTTTTTGTTCTAGCTGTTGTGAAGTTAACGCGAGACAAAACGATGGTGTGCATTTGCGCTATAGCAGTGGCGTAAATCCAGAAATATCAGATGGGGGGGGACACACATCTTGCCACGGTGGCTATTTTGTTTGTTGTTTGTTTTATTCTTACTCATATAAAAATTAAAATCCTGCCTTGAAATGCAATTAAAATCCTGCCTTGAAATCCCAAATCGCGTAATTGCATTGTTCTATTGGGTCTTCTCAGGGGGTCCTGACCCCCCCCCCCCCCCCCCAGCCTGAACACGGGGGGGGGGGGTCATAACCCCCCTGATTCCCCCCCCCCCTCCCCCCCCCCCCCCCCCCATGATTTACGCCACTGTGCTATAGTGCTCCGTAAGGTAAGTGAACATAGAAGCACGAAAAAGGAAGCAGAAACGAAAGTGAGAGAGGGAGAATAAGATATATTGCAGGAAATGCGGAGATGTTAAGTAGACTTTGTACATTTGCTACCCTAGACGTGTCGAGGGAGCTGAAGCATGTTTAAATACACGTGCACTAACGGGAATCGGGGATGTTGGTGTGACATGCCTGAACCTTTCATACTACTGAAACGGCGCGACAAGGGAAGACGAAAGCACACGAAAAAGAGGACACGAAACACAAATGCCTGAACCTTTTAAAATTATTTCAGGGTTAACTAGGCTTTGCCCATTTACAATCTTGCACGTGTGGAGAGGGATGGAGGATGCCAAACTAAACGTGACTAACGTGCCTGGCCAGCTTAGTAGAAGATTACTAAGCCTTTAAACTCCCGAGACGGGTACAAAGGAAAGACGTGACACACACGAGCGCTAAAAGACAGTCGCTTATTTTAAGCCTGCAGGAATTTTTGCTAAACAAACAAAGAGCAAGGAAGCCGTGGACTTACATTGAACAGCTACAAGCATAGTTCATGGCGTGTAGAGGTTGCAAACAAGTATCTTTTTTATAATTCAAAGCAGAACGTAGTTAAACCTCTGTTGATGTTGATATTCCCGCGATCTCTCTGAAAAAAAAAAAAAAAACCAGCAATGCTCAGCAGCAAAATTGTAGGTAGATGAAATAAGCGGCACAAAAAGAACAATAAACAAAGTAACAAAATCAACCAGAACGAAGTAAACTGAAAATCGAGCAGAATTATTGACACAGGAATGGTGCAGAAATCACGTCATTTAAGCCAAATTTATCGCAATTACTTCCTTCCATCAATTACGGGAAAAAAAACGCTTCGCTACGGCTGGCTGTGCAACGAACGGTTAGCGAATTTTTTAGAGAGTATTTGCCCGCTCTGTACAATGTGCAAAAATAACCGACATATGATTATTTTTAATGGCTACACTTCCTTACTCTCCGATGGTGTATTCAACATTTTTTTAGCGTTCACGGAAAGACGTCATTAAATTTATGTCGAAAATACTTGCATCACCTGGCGTATGCTAAAAGAAATTTCTTGTTCATTTTTTTTTATTGAGGCGTGGTAAAATTAAGTGAACTTCAACTTTCACCGCGAATTTTTTCATTCAATATTTCTAGTCTCTAAAAAAAAGATCCTGAGATGGCTTTACAGGAGCTCATAAAACGCTACACTGGACCTAAACAATTCTAAGGAAAAGCTCCCGTGCATTATTTCTTCTACAGCGGTATTCAGGTGAAGGAGTCCCGGAAATATTTTTTTTCTAATCCCATTTGTACCCACATTTCCCGTATTAGACGGCATCTTTGTTCACTGCGTACGGAGACAATGGCGCGTGCGCTGTTTTCAGCAGTCAATAGGCGTAGGAAGCAAACGTATTCTGGTGTTGCAATGCGTACGTGAGCAGCCAATCATGTAATCCACGCACGTCACCAATTGCGTGAACGGCAGACCTGAGCTTGCTGTTCTGTTTTTTTTTCTTCGGGAGAATAACGGCTACCGCTCCCGGTTTGTCGATAGGTCATTGTTTTTCTTTATTTTCTTTATTTTGACGTCTCACGCACGGACGAGGATCGGGGCGTGTAAAATCAATTTGAAAACACGCGGGATACTTCAGGATAGCTTTTGCGAGGGGCTAAGAAATTCGATTTGGTATGGGGCCACTACCCGTCCGGCATAATGCGTTACACATCGCAACCACAATGAATGATGCCACTACTTCCTATAACACGTATCCAGTCCCTGTTTTTTTTTATTTCACCGCTTTTTTTTCGCCGTACTTTAATGCTAGCTTTTCAGAGCACTATCATGCATAAACTGGTCATATGGGCGTCGGTAACTGAGGGCAACTTGCAAGAAATTTGTTACTATTGAAGTTCTCTGCGTTGGATAAACATTTCTGTATTCTTAACTGTACCACGAGGGCGTGTTACATTTGATTTAAAAAGAACCCTTTGCTTGGGTGTTGCAATTGGAACTTGTTTAGTGTGTACAACTAACATTTAAATGCATAAAACCTCGATCTCTGCATTATTGGTACACTTGAACTGCACACATGTTTTTAGACACAGCGTGCAATCGACGAAGCAGGTCTATTTCTTATGTGTTGCATCACGCTGACAACGAAAATAACCCTGTGCTAGATAGGTTGTCTTGACCTCGACCCCCAAGGATAACAGCATGAACACAAAATAGTGAAGTGTTGCTCCTATTGAAGGAACCTCCGCCGCATAGCACATTATTTGTTTTTATTGCGCACTCAAGAAGTTCTAAATAATTATTAGTCAGATATTCGAACTGTGAGCGCGCATCTGTTGTCTTTCTTGCGCTTTTCGGTAGCACGCCTAAAACGTTTCGGAATACCATCTCTCTACAAGTGCTTGCACCTCTGATTCGCAAACACCAACGCGGTGTGCACAGCGAATCTGAAACTTGTCCTTGTATATTTATTTCCTTGTTAGAAGCTGCCGCTTTAGAAAAACTCATGTTCGGATTTCTTTGCTCCCTTAATTAGATAGGCCACCGTGAAGGATGGCTGGAAATATTCCCAACTGCCACCCGTATGCCGCTGAAATTTCTCCTTCCACAATTCCAGGTGAAAATTTGCGCGCACTGCCGTTTCATTACAGGAATAGGGAGCCGAAAATAGGGACAAATGCTTTACGCGACTTTGGAGGTGCCCAGGCCACCACGCAAGTGAAGCTCATGGAACGGACGGGAAACGAACTTAACACGTGCATCAACTAAATCATCTCAAAGGCAAACGTGGCTGGTTCCGAGAACTCAGCTCAGGTCTGATATTCAGCGCAAATCTATCAAGGACATCGGTGGATGACAGATCCCACCAAAGTTGCACTGCACACAAACACGATTCCTTCTTACTATGCTCTGTCGTGCACAGTGGTTTCGTAGGCGTCGCGCGCACTGCCTCTTAGCAGTACGAATGAGCAAAGAAAATGATGTCACCAGAAAGGTCAGCTAGAAATGCTGGCAATCAAGCTCTCCTTCTAGAGCTATGATAGATAACGTCGTAATATTCGAAATTTCGTTAAAATGAAAGTTGGGAATGAGCAACATTGAATTTAAAAAAATCAGATATTGTGGACGCCTGACAACCCTCACAAAAAGGACTTAACCTAGCGAGCGCTCTGATCCCGACGACAAGTCCCGATGACGCAAACGCAGGCGTACGCTGGGCGTTCATTTGTGCGATCAACGCACTTTTACCCAAGCCAACCGCTGAAAAGAGATCACACACGCACGCACACACACACACGCACATACACAGGTTCATACACACACGCACACACACGCACACACACACACACACACGCGCATGCACATACACACGTTCATACACACACGCACGCACGCACACACACACACACACACACACACACACACACACACACACGCACGCAAGCACACGCACGCACGCACGCACGCACACGCACACATATACACACACACGCTCGCACACGCACGCACACGCACACACACACACACACACACACACACACACACACACACACACACACACACACGCCCATACATATACGCACACACACACACGCACATATGCACGCACGCACGCGCACACACACACACAAACTCACACACACACAAAACGTGCTTGTATTTCTAGAAGCACAAGAAACATAGCATGGTTAGACCACAAGTTCACTTTCTTAATTCAATGAAACGGCGTGGAGTGACTGAAAACAGTACGCCAGGAACTGATTGAGAAGCTAAGCGAGCATTGCAGCCAGCCGCAAATCCTCATTTTCTCGAGGAATGAAATTACCAAACGCGAGGTCATGGGAACAAGCGGTCTCTAACAAAAAGAGCATCGCGGAAGCGTTACTTCAGCGGGATCTATGACCGGCAACGTTGGCGGCGGTGAAGGTGGCGAGCCATCAAGGAAATTCCTTTTGGACGGCAACTGCTGCACCCATAACGGGAGGCTATAGACTCCGTGTTTCGCAAGGGAGAGCAACAAGGCGAAGGGTGGCGGAGGGAAGTCACACTCGTCAAATAATGAAAAATAAAAAAAATAAAAAAGGCTGGTACAGGGCATGTTTGGGTGGGTTGCGAGGAAGAGATTAGTCACAGATACTGATAGGGAGCCGGAAGAGAAGTGGGGGCGCGTCAGCCAGCTGTGGCAAAAACCTATGCTCGTCTTGTAGATCCAGCCAAGACTTACTGAGGAACAGGTTGCTGCATCGGGATGCATTGTAGCCGCTTTGATCCCGAACGATGACTCGCTTCGCTGCTTCCCTACACATGAAAGGCAGCGGTGATGCAATAAAGTGCAATCACGAATTGCAAAAAATAACGTTGTGCGTGAGCGGACTTGTCTACCGACGTTGCTACATACACTAGGGTAGATACTTGTAGCTGGCTGCGGTATGTAATCGGGATGCATGTTGCATGAGGAACTCAAGTTATATGTTTATTTTTCTGCGCGCAGTGTGCAACACCCACCTGAGAAAAACTTGAGTGGATGATGTGGAGTTTGAGTGCAATTATTCGATGTTTATTAATGATGTTTTGGGAAAGTTCATACGCCAAATGATGAAAGAATGGCTTGAACTACGTAAAGCACAATGCACTACGATCTAATGCATTTAAAGTAAAGATTAAGAAGCAGCTGCTTGCAGCTCCCGAAGTAGTTTAGGAACTGACTACGAAGAACAGCCACAATCACAAGAACCGTTTACGGTAGGTTTGTTCGTAAGACAACATTGTAGCTTATTTCGATGCGGAGCAAAATATAAGAGAAAAAAGCCAATAGAAATAAAAAGCAATTAGGAGCCAAAAGATATGGGAAGTTCACACCACTACGCCAACGTTTTTTTCAAGATGAACTGTGGTACTGTATGCGCGCACACAAACACACACACGGTGGGGTGACGCACTCCCCGCTTTGCTATTAATATTAATCGCGACTGTATATGCATCATGTGTGCGGGGAACCGATTATCGAATGAGTCCCACACGCAGGGAAACGAATGCTATTTCCTCCTGTAAAGCGTGCTTTCTCTGTTAGAGGTTATTGTACAATGGCGAAGCCCTCATAATAAAGGAACGCGTGCGCTTTAGCAGCAGAGCCAAGGAGGTGATGGTCTTTTGGCTCGGAGCATCACAGCCTTGGCTCTGCTACTGAAACGCATCCAGCGCACGGTGGAAGGTGCAGTATCCCAAGGGATCCCCGCCGACCTCATCGAAGCCAGCGCAACCAGTCTTCGTACTGGTCGCCCCTTTTTTAGGTGCAATAAAGAGACCACCACCTACCACCAAGGCTGCGAGCATGTTCTCGGCGTTCGGTGCTACGTGATAAGTGCTTTTATCATAGACTGCACACAGACGGACGGACGAATGGACGGACAGATGGGCGGATGGATGCATGGACGGACGGACAGACGGATGGAAGGATGGATGAACGCACGCACACACGTACGTTATGTATGTATGTATGTATGTATGTATGTATGTATGTATGTATGTATGTATGTATGTATGTATGTATGTATGTATGTATGTATGTATGTATGATGGTGTACATATATAGTCATCAGCAATATGACATTGAAATCTCAAAGTATATTTTAAAGGTCATAGCGGCTAAGCGGCTAAACGCTGTTGACATCACTAAATGCTCCAGCGGAAAGATATATCTGGCAAATCACTACGTCACACGCATGTGAGTCATCATCATCATCGGACTCACATGCTGAACTACCGTGGCGCCCCCAGCGGAGTATGCAGCTGTCACACCACCTGTCGTGCCCGCCGCTGCGTAGAGGATTCCTAGAGGAAAGGACGGAGGGATGGTAGGTGAGGAGAGAGAGGGGGGAGGGGACGTGCATGCGCTGTGGGTATGTGGGACGCCGGAGCCGCTCCGTAGAGTAGAGGATTCCTAGAGGAGAGAGGGGGAGAGGACGCGGATGCCCTGTGGGACGCGGGCGCCGCTCCGTAGAGTAGATGATTCCTAGAGTAGAGGAAGGGGGGTGAGCGTAGGAGAGCATAGGGGAAGGGACGCGGGGGCCGCTCCGTATCGTAGAAGATTCCTAGAGGAGAGAAAGGGGTGAGCGTAGGGAGAGAGAGGGGGGGAGGGGACGCGCATGCGCTGTGGGACGTGGGAAGGAGGGACGGACTAAGCCCCCTTTAAACACATGCAAGCAAGATTAAGGAATGGGGTCAACCTGGGCGACAGACACCACCTGCCTAGCCATTGCTAAGCAGCCTCTCTGTGTTGTCGGCCATGACTCAAGGAATGGGGTCAACCTGGGCGACAGACACCACCTGCCTAGCCATTGCTAAACAGCCTCTCTGTGCTCTCGGCCATGACTCTGGTGACTGTAGTAGTGGTTGACGGCCTTCATATTACTACAGTGTTCTGGTTCGCATAATGGGTGCTTCCCTACTTCATGAAAGTGGCCGGACGCGGGACGCGGGACGGGGGACGCGGGAGGGACGGACAGAGCCCCGATCATAAGATGCTTCGCATCTAAAAATTCGCAGCGTGCGCGTTAACTAAAAGCGGACTGCGGGTCTCTGTGTCCAGCCCGAGTCTTGTGCCTCTCATTGCCCATTAGCAGCGATTGGGATGTTCCAGTAAGAAACACCGGTCCATCACTGCGTGCTTTGCGCCCCCCAGGTTTCTCTCCTGTGCAACGCTGCGATGAGCGCCAGCGTCAAAGCCGCCGCCAGTGTAAGCGTTAGCGCCCGCTGCTTCGCATCTACACATCGTTCCCTTTAGCGGGAGATGGTGTAATCTTTAAGACGAAAGCCTTTAATGTCACATGCTCACGTCCGTCCGGTGTCCGTCCGGTGTCCGTCCGACCTCCGTCCGGCGTCCGTCCGTCCGTCTGTCATCCGTCTGTCTGTCTGTTCATCCGTCCGTCCATCCATCCGTCTGTCTGTCCGCCCGTCCGTCCGTCCATCCGAGCTCTGGCATGGAGCCAGGTGGCCGCCGGGATGCGCAGATGGAACGCCGGTCGCGTCGGACTCTACAGCGCTCGC
>JALIZH010031300.1:0-28284 GCA_030522465.1 Rhipicephalus appendiculatus | reverse complement strand
TCGCGGACCGAGCTAGATCTGACGGCGCAGCATGATGGAAGCAGCGCAACAAATCGACGCAGCCGTGACCCGACGCCGCGAGCTAACCGCAACGCAAGACGAAGGACTAGCGACCTCGACGTTCTCATCGACGGTCACAACGTCACCGCTCTCGTCGACACTGGTGCCAACTATTCCGTCGACAGTGGGCCATTCGCCGCCAAGCTGAAGAAAGTAAAGACCGCTTGGAGTGGACCCGAAATCCGGACAGCTGGAGGCCATCTGATAACGCCAATTGGAGTCTGCACGGCGAGAGTCACCATCAATAACCGGACTTATCCTGCGAGCTTTGTTATCCTACAACACTGCCCAAGGGATGTGATACTTGGAATGGACTTCTAAGTGACCACGGTGCCGTCATCGACCTAAGGTCTGAGTCGATAACACTAACTTCAGAAAAAGCGCTGCCTACCCAGACGACGCCGGGGAACCATGCATTGAACGTGATAGACGAGCACGTCACCGTTCCGCCTCTCTCCAACGTCATCATTTCCGTCGGCACCGAAAAAACCCACAGACTTCGAAGGCGTCATCGAGGGCGATCAGCACCTGCTTGTAAACCGTCAGATTTGCGTCGCAAGAGGCATCGCCGAGTTGCGTGAAGGGAAAGCAACAGTCATGCTCACGAACTTCAACAACGAATACAAGCATGTGAGCAAAGGCATGACGGTCGCCTACATCGAAGAAATTGTGGAAGCCAGCGACGCCCTCGCCCTCGCCGAGTTTACCGAACATGCTACGACGAACCAAGCTCACCAACTAACTTTCGACGTCAATCCGAGCCTTCCGACGCATAAACAAGAACAGCTCAAAAATCTGCTTCTGCAATTCAAGGACTGCTTCTCATCGTCGTCAAGAATTCGACAGACCCCAGTCGCCAAACATCGTATCATAACTGAAGAAAGTGCCCGACCAGTCCGTCAGAGCCCGTATCGAATTTCGACGCGAGAAAGCGAAGCCGTAAAGAAACAAGTCGACGAAATGCTACGCGACGACATAATCCAGCCGTCCAAGAGTTCCTGGGCGTCTCCCGTGGTGTTGGTGAAGAAGGACGGGACGCTACGTTTCTGCGTCGACTATCGTCGCCTGAACAAGATCACCAAGAAGGACGTGTACCCCCTCCCACGGATAGACGACGCCCTGGATCGACTCCACAACGCGAAGTACTTTTCGTCGATGGACCTGAAGACGGGCTACTGGCAAATCGAAGTCGACGAGAGAGACCGAGAAAAGACTGCCTTTATAACACCAGACGGCCTGTTCGAGTTTAAGGTCATGCCTTTTGGTCTTTGCTCGGCCCCCGCGACCTTCTAGAGTGTTATGGATACTGTACTGGCCGGCTTGAAGTGGCAGACTTGCCTTGTGTACTTGGACGACGTCGTTGTGTTTTCCTCGAACTTCGACGAACACCTGCGGCGCCTTGAAGCAGTAGTTCAAGCAATCAAGACCTCCGGACTCACCCTCAAGCCAGAGAAGTGCCGCTTCGCGTACGACGAACTTTTGTTCTTGGGACACGTGATCAGCAAATCCGGAGCTGGCCATGTACGTCGACGTCGAACACAAGACGTGGGACGCCATCCTTCCGTACGTGACTTTCGCATACAACACGGCCGTACAAGAAACAACGCAGATGACGCCATACAAGTTGGTCTACGGACGGAGCCCGGCAACGACGCTCGACGCCATGTTACCAAACGTGACCGCGAGGAAAACATCGACGTGACCGCCTACCTGCAGCGCGCCGAAGAAGCACGACAGCTCGCCCACCTGCGGATCAACAATCAGCAGACGACCGACAGCCGCCGCTACAATCTTCGGCGACGCTTCGTGGAATATCAGCCCGGCGACCACGTTTGGGTGTGGACGCCGATACGCCGACGTGGACTCTGTGAAAAACTTCTTCGGCGATACTTCGGGCCGTGCAAAGTGCTCCGACGTCTAGGCGCTCTGGACTACGAGGTTGTCCCGGACGGCATTACCAACTCCCAACGGCGCCGTGCGCGACCTGAAGTCGTCCATGTCGTGCGCCTCAAACCGTATTACGCGCGTTAGTGAACCTGAGGACTGCACTTATTGTTTTATTATTGTACTTTCTCGCTTTATTCTTATTATTTATTGTTGCATGCATTTTTTTCCCCCATGTCCTGTTTTAAGCATCGGGACGATGCTTTTTCAGAGGGGGGGCATTGCCACGCGCGTTTCTAATTTTCACAGTTGCTGTATTCGGTTTTCGCCCACAAAGACTGTGAGCAACGCTCATCGCAAACCGCGCCTCTTTGTTCGAGAAGCTTCGCGATTGTTATAGATCATTTTGTTAAGATTGCGCGCGAAGCGCGGAAACACTCGAGCTTATTCCAGAGCTTGCGCGACAACCAGCGATAAGGCTGAAATATTCGATGCCACGCTTATAAATGCCGGCGCGCTTCACCGCTCGTCAGTTAATCGACGGCCGACGCTCTGCTCGCCGCTATCAGTGCCAGTGTGTATTGTTGTAATCTTACTTTCCGTCTACCGGCCACAAGTTCGGCCTAATAAACAGTTTCTTCTTGGACACGTCGCCTGCTGCCTTCGTCGACGTCACGACCACGTGACAATATGAGCATGAATTAGGGGTTAACAATGGTTTTTATAGTGCCTATAAATGCCTATTTTTGGTGTTCGTGCCTAATCGCCTATAAGTGCCTATATACGCCTATTTTCAAAATCGGTGCCTATATGAACACTATTTAAGCTGAAATTTCGTTTTCGAGTGCGCTTTGAGACCATTATTCATGTTGCAGGGCAACATTAGCCTTTCCGTACTTTCCGAGGTTTGACCAAGTCCTCTAGTTCCACCAACATCCGAAAAACAACCGCTATAGCAGCAGTGAAATGGGACGCGGTGACCACTATACGCCACAGCGGTGATATGGCAAGAGCGGTTGGTGGAAGAGCAGGGGAGGAAGAGACGCTATTTCTGCAGCCCTAATTGGGAGCACGTGTGAGCATCTTGAGGGGGAATGGGGAGAGAGAAGTAAAGATGAGAGAAGGAGAAAAATGTGATGTGCACTTGACTTTTGTTTTGTTTGTAATTTAGAGCTTAAGGGCCCCCTCTCCAGGTCACATCAGAAATTATAGTTATAGACGCTGGAAGTTGTTGCGGGCCGAATGAAGAGCGTTGTACCCCGATAAATCCTCCGATTGGTTCGTTACGAGCCGCGAAACCATGATGCGAGGAGGCAAGCTTGAAACCCCTGCCACTCGCCCGATGTAGCCATCGCAAGCCCAATTCCTTCCCTGCCCTCTTCGGTATCGGAGCCGGAGATCACATCACGCATACGCATCAACACGTCATGCGTACGCAAAGCCACGTGCTCATGACGTGCTCGAGCCTGCTCCTGCACGTACGCCATCAATGTTGTGTCGTTCCGGCGTTCTCGGTAGTGTATTGCCTGTGTCTGTGGGATGGATTCCTAAGTGCGCGACAGCGTGTGTGTGCCCAGTAAAAATGGTTTCTCAAAGCAAAAAAAAAACGTAGCGGTTTAGCAGGGCTGGGCCTGGTTATGCAAGCTATGTTTCGTCCCTAGCTGTACGGCAGGCCCTTTATGTTTATAAGAAACCATCGATGCCTTCTGCTGGTTGAGAAACGTGAAGGACTCTTCAGGCGGCCTGGCATGCTGTAGTCTCTGACCCCAAGAAGTAGACATTACCGTCGTGTATAAGTCGTTAAGATTTCCAAAGTTTGTTATCGCGGTTCTTCGGTTGATATAATACGGTGAATTACCTGTGGCTCGTAACCGCATGTCATGCGCCTTGGTATGCGGGTAAGGGCCAAACGGGACTCAGGGAAAGGGCTTGATGATGTAGACGGCAAGTATCTCATGCTATATCTATTGACCTGTTAATCGTGTTCCTCTTACACTAGTGCCCTCCCTTAGTAGTTTTAGTACGTGCAAAGTTAAGGAGACCACAATAGATAGATAGATAGATAGATAGATAGATAGATAGATAGATAGATAGATAGATAGATAGATAGATAGATAGATAGATAGATAGATAGATAGATAGATAGATAGATAGATAGATAGATAGATAGATTAGATATAAACGATGTGAGTGCCTCTCGTTCAATAAGAAATGTTTTGCATTTAAAAAGCAGCTCATTGCATTGTGTAAACGTACATCGTTTCATTAATGTGTCTATTCCGGCATGTAATACCCCCTTCGAGGGCCTTTAGGGGTATTATTAAATAAATAAATAAATAAATAAATAAATAAATAAATAACACCGCCAGGCCTGCGCGGAACTCGCAGCACAGTCACAACGAAAGCTGGGAGAGCGGCCTTTCTAGAGCTTTTTAAACATTCTTGGGGCAACAACAACAACCGAACTTGCATGGTACCCACTACGCCATAAATCATAATTTTTGTGTAGTTGGGAAGCGTCTACGATGCCATTATTCGTCATTCTTCAGAACAGCGCGGTACCCGCTACGCTCTTGTAACGCATTATGTGCACTTTGTTGATGTTGTGGTTGACGACGATGAAGAATTTTGCCTGAGGCTTTTGTAATGGGTTGGAGCATTGAACGACCCACTCGTAACGCAATTCGATTTGTGTGACGCCTGGTTCTTACTTTACTGTTCTAAAACGCTTAACAACACACGTTAACGCGATTCCTTACCCGACATGAAGCCTGCATAGAGTCAGTTTGCAACGCAGTTTCAAGCAGCGGCGTAGCTCAGTGGCATGTACATCAACAGCCACCATTTAGAATAATACACATAAATGAACCGGTAATAAAGAAAAAAAAGCGGCGTAGCTCAGTGGTAGAGTGCTGGGCTGCCACGCAGAAGACCCGGGTTCGATTCCCGTTCGGTCATAGGTGTTTTTTATTTAGTTAGTTTTTTTTTCTTATTTCGTGTGATATTGGTTACGGACACCGGCGGCGGCGGCGGACAACTAGGGCGCAGAAACGACCCTTGTTGTCATCTCATAAGAGCTTTCGCTGTAATAAATAAATCCAGCTCAAAGAAGCCTGGCGTGGCTTTGTCTGCAAGCACTTGTGGAGCACGACTCTGTTTGGATTCTGTGCAGTGTAAACAGTGGGTTCATAAAGACTACGCATGTGCTTACGAAGTGAGTTTAAAATGGTGTTCCTGCAAGAGCTGAACAACTTCAATTCTGAATTCTACTTCAGTTCTATTTGATGTCTCGTGCCGCGAGCCATGTCTTTGTGGCATGGTCATCTACACTTACCCTGTGCTTTGTATCGAACGGATTTTTCCCATGCTGTTGTTTTATGGTACCGAATTAAGGCAAATAACTTATCATTACTACTCTGGGTTTTCCCAAGAAGTTAGAGTAAGCACAGGGAAAAATTATTTTGGACTGTTTCTAAGCATTCGTTATTTTTTGGCCTAGCATCACTACTTATCACAAAACGTTGTAATCTGCGAACCGCTTCGCGACTAACGACAAGCAATAAAAAAAGCCACGACCTTCGGTAGTAGCTAGGTACGTTCTAGGTATTAAAAAATAGACAAACTCTTCTGTGCCAGTACAATGTGTTGGATTTCATACAGCGACGTGTCATTTTTTCTGCTAACAAACCATGTGCCTTCTATGGAAGTCAATGGATGAAAAATAAAATTCACAATGCAAAAGACACAGTAAAGAAAAGTCTGAATCTAAGAAGCAAACATTTTCACCGCTTTCAAGAATTTAAATTTCCGACGAAAAGGCTATTCGACAACATTATCTTTTTCGCAACGAAATAGACACGTGCGGAATAAGTTCCCTTGCATAATGTAATGCGTCCATACCATCACGAATAGGTCTGGCGAAGCAAAATCTCGGTTATAGCTGCTGTGGTAAAAAAGAAAGTGCGTGTGCACGTCAGACAGCCTTCTTCAAATGGCTGTGTTACTGTGGGGTGTAAAGCAACAAATTAAATTATGGTGCATGTGTCTCACGCATTTCCATAAAGAAGCACCCAGCACCCCAGGCTAACTAACACGGCGTCCAAAAATTTCATGTCAGCGTTGTTCAGTGTGTCGCGCAAACCAACGCTATCTAAAGGTAAACCGGAGAAGGAAAAATAAACACCGAGCCTCGCTGATAAGGCGCTTGTGAGCCAAGAACGCCTACGTGGGTAGGCACAAAACATTTACGTACCAAATATGTTGACTAGCATGGTGTATTGTCGCATGTGGAAACACGAACATATCTCACTCTATGAGCCCGAAGGCTTCCTTTCATTTATGCCTCCGCATCCCCAATCAACAAAAGTTAGTGCCGTGTCGAACAAACGCCCTCCTACTCTGTGTAGTTCTTGCCTGCACTAAAACGAGCTCCCGCCATGTGGTCACACAGGACATTTACCTCTTCCAACGAACTGTATATGGACAGGTTCCGTATATATTTCCTGCACCACAACAAAAGCTTATGTGCCACATAAATCACGTTCACGCCACACTGTAAACCGTTTCACACCCTTAAGGGTGGATTTTCGATAAAACACCCATCAGACACCCCCTTTTTTTTTGCCAAGATTATCCAAAAGGGTGGAATTTCACGTAAACCACCCTTTGTGCACCCTTTTTTCATTTTTGGGTGTAGTATAGGTGTATGATCACAAATTACACCCTGGGGTGCATGTTCGCAAATTCCACCCAAGGGTGTTTCTTTGAATGTTACAACTATTGTTTTTTTTTTCTTTTAGAAGCATCAATACGTATCACATGCCAACGGATAAAATCAAACCGCATATCAACTTTTCGGTGAAATGATCGATGTTTCGGCTTTTCTTTTCATTTCACTTTTTATTCGCCGAGATATACCGCGCTATATACCACATTTAATGTACCACTCTCTTGTTTGCATTATTCACAAGATTCCTGACACGTTCAACGGCTTCATGGGTTGACTTTGTGTGAGTCATACTAAAAAAGTATTTT
Organism: Rhipicephalus appendiculatus; assembly: GCA_030522465.1. Classification (NCBI taxonomy): domain Eukaryota; kingdom Metazoa; phylum Arthropoda; class Arachnida; order Ixodida; family Ixodidae; genus Rhipicephalus; species Rhipicephalus appendiculatus. The sequence goes on along the minus strand of JALIZH010031300.1, from coordinate 21,306 downwards.
GCAGCCCCTCGTAACCATTCTTCATTCTCACTGAAAGGATGGTAAAAGAGATGGTGTTGCGCTTAAACATATATCATGAAACGATTACACACTGTTTTCGACAGGTCATCATGCGCGTTTTCTAATTTGAAATTACAATGAGCTTTTCTTTTAGAACACCTGTTTTATTTACAGTGGGGTGCACATATTCCTCTACATTGAAGTATTTCACATCAATTCACAAGTCGCCGATTTGATCAGTGAGTTATATTTAAACTTATGATCACGGATCAGCTCAAAGTGACAGTATGCAGCCTACGTATTACCATGAAACTAGGCATCTTTACATTGAACTGTCTGAGCTCACTCTGCTGCAGCTGCTGTACACGCATGGCACGCCGCAGCAGTTTAGGCGCACACCCGCTAAGCACCACAAGTGAACTTCTCCAATGGGACGCATCACTCTGCGGGTGCTTTATTTTTTATTTTATTTATTATTTTTTTTGTCGAGGAACCCTCGTGGGTCGTACATTGTACGCGTGAGCGATCACAGACGACATTAGCACAATGTACCCGTGCCACAAGAAGGAGGAACCGCAGTTGACTTGTGGCATTGTGATTGACAGATTCATGATTTCTTGTTGCGCTGCGAATGACGAGACGAGGACGATACAGGGACTACAGGACAGGGTGGTGCGCAAACTCACAACTCATTCGCAGCGCAACAAGAGACCATGAACCACCACCAACTAGCCCAATTCATCGCTCTGCTAAATGTGATTGACAGCCCTTACCATTCCCTTACAATGCACACAGTGACAGCACATTCGTATGCTTGCACGAAATTCACCACATGAAATAAAAGCAAGCTTAATTGCTACTGCGTCGGTAAAAAAGAGCGTATTCTCCAAGATATTTTATCAGCGATTGCTGAATGGTGGAACGTTATTTAAAAACAGGCTGTTAGCACAGCAGGGGCATGGCCAGACTTTATGCAGAAGGGGGGGGAGAGAAGGGGGTCCGACCCCTTTGTATGTAAGTACATTTTTGCCAGTGCTTGCACTCATGCGGGTCCAAATAAACGTAGAAAGGGGGGGGTGAGTCGAATACCGAACACCACTGCTCTCCCCCCCCCCCCCACCCTTCCCTAGCCTCCTAGTTATATCTGTTATGCACAGGCAACAAAATTTTAACTCGAACTCGTCGAAACAATGCCCCGACGACGCTCTAGTCGGAAAAAGAAAAATGTGAATCTCGAAGGCTACGAATTTGCCACCTGCACACGTCAGCAAAAAAACAAAACAAAAAGACACGCTTTAAAGCTCTACTAGCACAAACATGTTGTTAAACATAAAATATTACAATATGTCGTGGTTTTTTGTTTCGAAAGATTATTATAAAACGGCGCTGCTAAAGTCAATTCACTGGTATAGTGATATTAATCTCGGAGGCGTTGACTTTCGGTTTCGGACTCGGGGCAACTGCGCGTCACGATCATCATCAACAGGCGACCTTTGAATCTGTTGTTGACATGTGTGCGCGTTTGGTGCATGCTAACGGTGGCGGATTGTTCATCGATTCACCTGCTTTCTTTTGGATGTGTGCTTCGACGGCTTCCACGGTGACGTAGTTCACGCGTACGAAAGATATAGTGCGTGTCACTGGAATCTCTGAAACCGTAGTAGATCGGCAAGTACAGAACAACGACTTCGGTGCGGCGCAGTGCGTCTCCTCTGTCAACGGCTTCCGTTGAAGCTAGTGCTCGCCGCAAGCTGAGTGCTTCCGATCAAACATTCAACGAAGTGTACGCTGGGAGCCACACGGCGAGCGCTTTTGGATTTGGTCCTATTGCTGAAAAGGTAAGCTTTCGTGCTTGCGAGCAACGAAGCGCTACAAGTGCATGCCTGCCAACTCTCCCGATTTGCCCGCGGGACTCCTGAATTTCGGCGAACTATGGTAGTACAGGCGCGGCGATAAGTCTCCCGAAATATAGCATTCTCTATGTATACGTAAAGAAAATAACGATGACAAATGAGAGAGGTTCTAAAATTTTTGAACGTTGTTCTATGGTGTTCGCCATGCATGGTACTTAGCTGTCGTGCGAAAGAACGTACACGCGTCGGCAAAATAAGTCGGATCGGGCGAGCGGCGACCAGAATCAGATGAAGCTGCATCGCCGCGCCGTTTAACGTCTGACGAGATATCGCAGTCCACGTGCGCGTCCTTTCACGCTCGTACCCATGTCTTTTTACAAGCTTGCAGCAGGCTAGGTGATTACATGTAGCGTTTTGCGGTAGGGGTCGCTTTCTTTGTTCAGTCCAACACGCGCAAAGTTCGCCGGTTGCACGTTGGCAGTGAGTAGTACACCGCTCGCCTCGCATTTATCGACAGATCACGCGTAGCAGCCGGACCTTGTCTGGTAATCGTATGCTACTAAAGTGAAGCATGTTTTCGGCTCGACGTCCGTTTTTGGTGCCCTCGTTCGCATTTCAGTACGATTGAAAAAAAAAAAAACATGCATAGAAGGGAACTAATTCTGCATATGTGGCACCGGTTTGTCACTGAGACAAGATATGTTATCTTATAAATCGTGAAAGTGAGCACCGCGCGCTTCGCGCCAACCGTGCCCCCGTCGAACTGAGCGCGTGACAGATTGAACATAGAAAGCGCCCCTACCGCAAAACGCTGCATTTATTCAGCTATTGCGCTTCAAGCGCGTGCAAAGACATCGCTGCGAGCGTGAAAGGACGCGCACGCGCACTGCGATGTTTCGGCAGACGTCAGACGGCGCGGCGATGCAGTTTTATCTGATTGTGGTCGCCAGTCGCGCGTCCCGACTTATTTTGCCGACGGGTGTACGTAATAAGATTACGAAGGGGCTACTCGCTGTCAGGTGAACACGGCAAACTATGTCCCTTCATTGCACGCGCCGTATAATTGCGTGTACCAGTACGATCGCTGACGTCTCAGAAAAGCAGCCAAGCAACAGTATCCGCGTACGCAGGGTTCCCCTTCTGTGGGGGCGAAGGTTCGTCGCAGCCCCCCCCCCCCCCCTACCTATTATGTCGATTTATGGGGCCGGCTTCGCCCCCCCCCCCCCCCCCCACTCCCTTTCACCTTTGAGGTCCCCAGATTGGCAGTATGCAAGTGTGTTGCACGAGAATCCGGGTCCGAGCTAGTTGGTAAAGCGACATGCTGAAACTGATAAGTGCATCAAGACAAGGTAAACGAAAACGAACTCACAGAGGGCTACTTCCTACTGATATTTATTGCAAAACGAATACGCCATATACAGTGAAACCTCGGTGATACGAACACAGCTCATACGAATTTCGGGGTGATACGAATTTTCCTTCGGTCCCGGCCAAGGCCCATTGGGCTGCAATGTAATGGAGTACGGTTGTTGCGAACCGATTTTCACTCCGCGACGTTTGATACGAACGTACGCTACCGCCCAGGTACGAAGAAGTGCTGTCCGCGCTGTCGCGGAAGACGCGCCAAGCACGTGCGAGCGCGGGAACGCAAGCGCGGGCATGCGCGCCGCACTGCCAAATCGTCGGAATCACGGTGTAAGAAAAATACTTTTCTTACGGTCAGAGTTAACCTTCAGAGACGCGTCACGGCCACCGAGATTGTGTGTCTGAATCTTTGAGGCTCTAATGTGCCTCTGTGTGCCTTCGCGTTTAGATTACAGATGCATTGACGCCATGCTTTTCTTTTTTCTTTTTCTAACGCGTCGACGCAGGCTGTTGTCGTTGTACTGTGTTTACACGTGCCTGCATCGTGCATCAGACATTCTATGAAAGGTGGACGAGGACCGAAAGAAGGATAGGACGGTCGAGTCATGCCTCACAATGTCAACATGTGAAAAAGCATACTAAAATTTGGAAGGGGCTACTGCTGTCACGGGTAACAACGCATCTGGTTCATTAATTAAACACGCGCGTACGGGCCGTATATTTACGAGTGCTGCTATGATTGCCGACATCTAAAAAGTTAACTGACAATCATTCAGAGTTCTTCATAACGTTGCTGCGGTCCTGAAAAACAATAAATGAAAATGTGCGCCAACTTTCTTTGTCGCATGCTAATTTTCCATACTTTCTGGTGATACGAATTTCGGATGATACGAATATTTTTGGTGGTCCCGTGAGACTCGTATCACCGAGGTTTCACTGTACGTGGTTTTCTTCGCTCATCACATGGTAAAACGCATGCTTGAGAACACATGATATTGAAAAATTTTTCTTATGCCCTTGCTTATTTCTCTAAAGATCAAAAGTGTTAACATTCGCACAAATGCAGGGCGACGAAGCAAAAATCTCTTGATATCGTACAGGACCAAGCACACGAATATGCTATCGAAGGCAAAATTGACTATGAAATTAGTGGTGACATGAAATTATTGTGGGTTTCAAAGTAGCAGCCAGCACAAATCAATAGGAATGAAGCAACAAGGAATGGGACCTGAAAACGGTGTGCGTCAAGAGGTAAAACCTAACTGAAAAAGAAAGAGAGGTCAGAAGATAACAACGAAATCCATTGCTTTTGCAAAAACGCAGACACTTTCATCGAGAGCGACATTAGAGCGCTCGGTCAAAAAAACTTTTCCTGCATGATAGCAAGAGATCTTAGCTTTGTCATCCTGGTTCCGTGGAAATGTTAAGATTTACAATATTTAGCGAAATAAGCTAGCCTAAAAAAATTGTAAAAATTTTTCAGTGGCCTCTGTTCTGAGGCATGGGATGTTACCACATCATAGCAAAGAAAACCACACATATGGCGTGTTAATTTCACAGTACCAGTTGGAAGTACCACTCTTTGTGTTTGTTTTCGTTGTCATTTTCTTGGCGCGCTTACCGTTTTCAGTACGCAAGTGTGTCTTTCAGGCCTCTCATGTGCTGCTGTGTTAATTATGACACTTTTATTTGCTTCATTCATGTCGATATTGAGTTACCAACTCGCCCAGGCAACCACTTAATATATCGCCTTCCTCATGTGACTGTCTCCGACTTAGTGCGCGTCCTTGTTTTTGTAGTGCACTAATGACGTGTCTATTTGCCAGTAGCTTGCAGCCACATTTGCTAAGAGCATGGGCTGTCTCCTGTTTTCAGTTGCCATCTTTGTATTTGAATCGTTTAAGTAGTAGTGACATGATTTCGAGCCATCGCAAAATGGACATTTATCGTTTCCTTGGCATGCAGTGTTAACACTCCTCCACACCGGAGTCAGACACCACGTATCAAATATTTTACTGAAATACAAATAGACGCGAACCTTCGAGGAAGAAAATTAAAGACAGAACAGAAAGGGCGTCAGTCACACGTGGGAGCGTCAGTCAGCGCTCCCACGTTTAAATGCACATATCTACCCTACTAAGTGGACGGGGGGTTGACCGCCACTGATGCTCAGTGGTAGAACATCGGACGCGTTATTCGAAGGTCGCAGGTTCGGTCCCTGCCGGTGGCAAGTTATCTTTTCGTCCACTTTGCTTTCTTCACATTTACATTACACTTACTTCTAATAACATCCCCTATAATTTCCTTGGCATCAATGTCTGTTAGTTCTAAATAATATTGTCTGTTACATGGATATTTTCAGGAACTGAAAAAAAATTTGTATTTATCTGCCAAAGACACTGCATCGAAACAGCTGCTCATGAATGCACTCGAAGCAGAATAAAATTAGCATGTCTTATAGATTTTTGACAACAGTGAGCCTCACTTGTGGCCTCGTAAGTGAAGTAATCGTTTTTTGACCAATAAGCAAGCTGTGAAAGACTGATTATAAAATGATCCAGTATACCTTATTTATGTAACTGGAGTAGAAGTCTACAGGTGAGCTTCAACAAATACACTGTTCTCTGTGTTTCCAGCAGCAGTGGTCATTGTATAAGCGCTATTTATCTGCTCACAAGGGGGCTTGCTCGGTCATTGGTGCATATGGGAAATCTCACTAAAGAGGGAGGGGAGTGCTTGCTTGGGGTTTTACGCTAGTGCAAGTTTCATACAGTAGATAGAACATCTGTGCTGGGTAAATGTCTACGAAAGGATCCTTCAAGGTAAATGATGAATAATGCTACTCTTCTGTCTGAATTGTTAACATGGTTTATATTTTGTTTATCACCCATTGTAGTGGCTTACTGGTTATAGCGTTCTAAGCTAAGCAAGAAATCTTGGTATAAAGGCTGAAAATTGAGTATCCTGGTACATTTCAAACATTTTGAGAGGTGCATGATATGATTGGAGAAGCATTTTCTTGCCCTATCTTTGCTAACATATTGAGTAAGCCATGGTGTAGACTAAAATGTAAAAATGCTTGCGCACGTAGATGTTCACAGTAATAAACCCAAGTGGTGAAGTAGTACTAGAGCTTTCTATTATAGGGTACCTCATAATGAGATTCAGATTGTTCCCATTATTTTTAAATGTTTAGTTTAATGTTATGCATGTCTTGTATGCAGACTGTTGAAAGGACAGCGCACTACATCGTCTTCGATGGACTGGGTGCTGACGATGCAGTGCACTCTTCATCACATCCCGAAAACTGCTGTTTCGGGTTCACAACCTCACTCAAAGGGTTGCAGCAGTGGTGGAAGCTCCTCGAAGGGTGCTGCAAATACCTTGTACATTTCTAGAACATTCCTCTGATGTGAAAGTTTCCATCTCAATCTATGTGACCTGTCTATTTATTTTCCCAAAACAAGCATCAGTTTGCCACAAGATTAACCGCGATACATGTAGAAAACTATACAGATGCATAATGTTAGCAGCATTGCATGGTGAAGTGTAGACAGCCTACCTGTATGCAACTTAAGAGGGCGATTCAGAAATAGTGTGTCATGAATGCAGCAGAAGGTTGTCTGTTCATTGAGCCCTCTATTTACCACAAAATCTATTGAAAGTGCTGCCTCTTCTTGGGAACTGGTATGACCATGCTTTTTTAACAGTTCTAAGCCTGCTGCGCGAGCTATAATTCTTTACATGTGCAGCTGTGGCATTCATATCTATTTACAGTACATGTTTAATGTTTGTAGCACTCTTGAAACGTAGGTTACAATCTCGGGAGGATGTACAAAGTCAGTCATTCAGCTTTGCTTTGAAAGAGGATTTACCCGGTCTATTTCATTACTGCACCTACCGTTTCCAAAATATTATCAGTTTACTTGCCACTTTTTGCTCACAGCACATTAATCACAGAGCTTCCAGAAAATTTTGAGGATAGGTGTGGCCACAACGAGACGTGAAAGCAGTGGTTTAATGAGAGAGCGGACTATAGACCAGTAATAGGCTTTGTTGCGCTTTAAATATGCACACTAGCTTTTACAACTGTTCTGCAATTATGAAAGCAACTTCTACTGGATAGGCCTACTGTATGCACGAATGCGAACACGTAGCCTGAAAACACATGATGTATAAAAACCACGTGCGAGTTCCTTCTATGCAGGAACTGTTTGCAGTTCCAAAACCTCTACTGTCAAATTTGAACAAGCGTCCCCCTCCCACCCATAGTGTAAGATAATTGGACAAAATTTGGAGGGTGGCCTTTGCTCGGTCGCGAACCAAAATTCGAGATGGTGGCGGAAGAGCCTCTAAGAAAAATGCACACCTGTGCTCCTAATGAAATGCTTTATTACATACGCATGAGTTTACTGTATTCCCTGAACAGGAGGGAATCCTCGCGTTAAATTTGATGTGTTATGACAAGGGGGACATGACATAACACATGACATGTGTAATGTCATGTGTTATGACAAGACGTGCGAACTGTGGCGTATCAATGTGGAGATTGCGATGTGACTGCAACGTGATTGCAATTACTTCAGTATATTAGAGAAATAAGGCATGCTGCACTGCACTACTGTTCTTGCTGTTTGTATGCTTCACTGCACTGTACTTGTGAGTTGCATTGAAGCATGTTAAAACCAGTTCTTCATTTTAAAGTGCAAATAAAGGTTCTTGCGTTATATTTTGATACACATGCCTTGGTCGTTAGTGCTCCATGCCATGCAATTCGCATCCTATTTGATGTCTTCTTTGGCCGCAAATGCGATGCCGCTCTGCGCACTCGAAGAAGGTCTCTGAACAGCCTACAATTTGTCTCTGAATCCTGTACGAGCTCTGTGTTTAATAAAGCTTGATTTCATTTTGCACTATGGATAACTGTGTGAACGTCGTGCTTTGTGAGTGTGATTACTTTGTATATTTTTGTATGTAACCCGTCTGCTGTAATGCCCAATGGGGCGATGCAGGTATGCAATAAATAAATAAATAAATAAATAAATAAATAAATAAATAAATAAATAAATATGTGAGAACACATTTTAAGTCATGCCTTCATATTCAGCTACGATTACATTGTGTATGTGAGAGCCATATATCCCGTGCGTCATATGCACCATAAAAACAGCGCTGGGGCCAGGATTTTCCCACTGTGGCAGGAGTCATTATGATTAGTCTAGTGGCCATAAAAGGACTAGAGCCCTTTAGCTCTAAAGGGTCAGCTTTCTAGCGCTTCCATGGGACCCAACTGGGAGAGGGGTACCGCTCAAATTATGGAATTTTTCGCATGGGCGTTGGGGCGTAATTGTGCATAACCACCCCTACACCCTTTTCGCCATATGGGTGTAATATTGCTACTACACACCCATGGGTGTGAACAAGAATGTTCACACCCATGGGTGAAAATTTGGAAATACGCCCATTATATAGGTGTAATCCTGCTTGTTACACCCATTTTGTGGGGTGTAGGGGTGTGAGTTATAGACACCATATTACACCCATATTGGTGTAATCTGGTTTACAGTGCACCGCTTATAACCGGTAAATAAAATGAGGATGGGAACAGGCGACAGGTGAACATCCATTAAGACGGAGCACAAAAAGCCAAGTGCATGCCGGAAGCCGCACAAGACGGCGTATGTCCGCGAAATGAAGTTATGCTTAAAGGCGCAATTAACACGACTCTAAAAAAGTAAATAAATGAACAAATATGTAAATAAATAAACAAATAAAGCGCATACGCTAAAGTCAAAATTGAACATTTATTTATTTTCTATATATTTGTTTGAAAGTCCTTACAGGCCTGTTGGGCATTGTGTAAGAGGGGGGGGGGGGGGGCTCTAAAATAACATCAATCAGCACCAAATAAAACGGTGTCAAACACCAGAAAGAAACGATATACATCACACAGAAAAATGTGAACTCTTCGTACATAATACGTACATAATGCATAATACATACTAAATAAATACAGGATAAATGCTGTTACGTCTGTACAGCCGCTTGTGGCTGCCGACGATTTATTTAACTAAAGCAAACATCAACAAGTCACCAGGCGTAGCTCAGGCGTTGGAGTTACAACAAGCCAGCGTTCCACGCAAGACTCATGCTCGTGCCACAGCGCCAGTGCATTCGCGCGCGCACTTCGTTGTTGTCGTCTTCTAAGGCGACATGTCAGTTCTTCCTCCCTTAGACGAAGTCTCCATAGTGGTCTGGAGGTCGCCTAACCTCTGGCGGTCGCAGTTGCCGGGTGGACACTGCCTGTGACGTCGAGGTCGACGGTTGCGAGGGAGTGTTCTCCCGCATATCGAGCGAGTGAGGTCGTTGAGCAGCCGAACTCGACGGCGTCTCTTCTGGCGTTGTGTCCAAGAGATCGTCTGCTGCGCTCCAATCTGTCGGCGATTGGGTCGCTTGTGCGGTCTGGCTCGTTTTCCGCATCTGGTTGAGGTGACGCCGAACCTTTCCGTGGTCGCCTTTTACAAGCCAGGATCGTTGTCCGACGCGGCGCAGTAGTTCGCCTTCAATCCAGTCTGGCTTTTTTAAAAACTGCCGGATGAGCACTCTCTCCCCCTACTGCGAAGCGACGTGATTTGGTCAATATCTCCTGGCTCTCGGGGATTTGTATGTCTGTCTCCCACTCTAGGAGATCGAGAGGACATAGAAGTAATAGTCCAAACATCGCTCTCGCAGGTGTCATTCTTGTAGCAGTGTGTATCGTCGTGTTTTGCCGATATAGAAATCTTGCAAGTCGACACTGTATGGACTTGTCTGCATCCCTCAGCAGTGCTCTTTCCAGCTCTGCCACATAGCGTTCTGCCTGGCCACTCAGAGTATGCTCTGAGTGGTTGAAGTAAGCACTAGGGACAGGATATCGCTATCGTGTTCAACTCTTAAAGGCGAAGCTTAAGGGTCCCCCAATTATTATTTTGTTTTTGTTAACCTTTTGGTCTGTCATATGCTTTGATTGATGGGTGGTTAAATGTCGGTGTTTTTACGGTGTTGTGGGCTTTTATTTTGTTTCTTTTTTTAAACCACATGCGCGCTATGTACGCTCTGTAGACGGTATTGCGCCCGGATGTCTCGCACCTGCGCTTCGACTAGGGACTACGGCGACCCTCGACGACGCTCGCGCGCGACCCTGCGCTCGCGCGCACTTGTTCTGTGATGTCATCGCTTGGCGAGGTTCTTCAAGTCCACGGATTACACCTTACGCAGGGCTTAAGGTATGTCGCCACCCTTGAAAATGACGTTTTTTTTAAAAAAAAAAAGTGAACCTCACTTTTTGTTATTTTAAGAATCTACAGACATTCAGAATTGTGCTGCAGCAAAAATGACATCTCTATCTGGCTCTGTTCAAAAATTGTGTTGGTTTTTACAACTACAAGTAGACCTCCCTGAAACCGAAACTGATATTTTGTGAGAACAAAACCTACATTTTAACCAGTAAAACTTCCCAGGATACATTTATATAAGTTGGTGGTGAAGTATGCTAAAACTTGATGAGATTGAGCAGTGGTAATCACGGCCAATTTTTTATTCAAATTGCGCTAATTGCCGTGTGGGGACACACGAAGTGACACCGTGTTTACACTGCACCGATGAGTTGTAGTACCACTGTGCAAGCTCTTTCTTCGTCAATTCAGTGTACCAGATTGTAGTTTTACAGAATATAACAAGATATGCCTAACTTACCAGTGAAACAAAGGCCGAAACGCAAAGTTTGAAAAGTTGCGAGCCTGCAACCGAGTCAAACCTCTAGGCACAGCACAATACAAGCACACGGGAGGTTTTTACAAAAAGATAACGAACAAAGATAAGGCTGTGTATGCAGAGCTCTATTAAACGATATATTTTGAGGAAATATGTCGGCGGGAAAACTCAAAGCGTGAATGAATGCATCAATGGGATGCTGTGGCAGTGTGTCCCTAAAGATGTCCATACAGGCCCGAGAATTTTTTTTCGTTTGGACCGTAAGATTGTATATGTCAGTTCGTCAATGGAAATACTGGCACAATGCATATCTTGAGGCCCGCTAGTGTCAATCCTGGCTACTGCAGCACGGTAGCGTGTTTCAGCAGGAACCGAAGTGCCTAGAAGAACGCCAGCCGCCAGTCAGTGGCTGACAAAAGACAAGCTTAAAAAAACTAGGAGCGGCTAAACCACGTAACAGTGGACTTGTGGCAGCTAAGGAAGGTCCCAGCTATGAGCCTGGTGGCTTTTAGCGTCCCACAACTTTCCAATGAAGTATATAACACGTTTAGAAAACTTCTTTCTTGTTTTTCTCAAAACTTCATTTCTAGTTGTTTTTTACTGCGCGAAAAGTCATAACTTTTGAATGACACAATATTTTTCAATAAAACTTCCCGTGCTTTTTTCTGGAGCATTAATCTATGCAATGAACTAGGATAATTCAAAACAACCGATAACTTTTGCTGTATAAGGTTTTGACTAAAATGCAACCATCTGAAACTACACAATTTTGGGTTTTTTGGCCAGAGTATGCGTAATATTGACGACAGCGCAAAGATTCTAGCTTATTGCACAGCCTTAATTAACAGCTACATTTCTGCCACGCCATTTTTGTTTTGTATCGCGGGATCAGTACTTATCACTCTTCGCGTGATGCACATATTTTGCCTAATTTCTGTAATTAAATTGCGATTAGTTGCACTTTTCTTGTCTAACATACTTGAAGTGTCTTTTTTCAACAGCTCTTCTTAAGGCAAATACAAAACAATATGTTTAGGATCAAAATCTAAAAATATTTCCAAAAATGTGGCGACATACCTTAAGCAGCTCTTTCGTTAAAACAGAACAATTATGTCTTCTGGCATCACCCAAAATCTTCAGCTTTCCAGCAATCCGTTCAGGGAACACAAGCAGAGGCCCGTTTTCGACACTTGCGCAATACTTAGGTTTGTATGTGTACATATTTGCTCACGCAAAAAACATGCGCATTAAGGCAAATAACGTCGGGCCTCCTGGATGAAATGTCTCCATCCTGGATGTAATCGTCGACCACCTTACCTGTGTCCTTGAGAAGCTTTGGAAATGCTTTATTCCTGTCTATATAGCAGGCCCTTGATAGTCATAATCGAGCTCCACGCACCACCATGTCAGTAAAGTTAAAGGGCCATTCGGGATGCTTCACCCGCCCTTGTCTCAGACAAGTATTCGATATTACCGTGGCGTGCAAGTTCGGACGAAAGTATTCTGACGCCCAATGGTTGTCCATCGCCCCCCATTGCACCGCCACTCCAAGCTGACCGGGACGGCTACACGTCCTTGCGAAGTGTGAGGACAGACGATTTCGCCGAGCACCAGTGACCCGACTAGGGACTGACAAGTGTGGTGTTGTACTTGAAGGGCAATACTTCAGTTGCCCCCAATGCATTTATCCGATGATTGGCATGATTACGCTTGGAAAGCAAGGTTGTCGTGAAGAACTTGTCTGCCGTTCAAGCCAGGTACCTTATCGTTGTGCTTTATGTACTGTGGAAAGAGCTCCTCCATGATCTGCAGTTCCGTGACTCGACACTCCATATATACTGTTGGCCGTGCTTGACTGCTGACTTGACTTGTTACGTCAGGACAGGCCGGGACTACCAGCGAAGTACGACACTGCCGACAAGGCCAGCCAGATTTCTGCAGCTGATCGATTCCCTCGCCGACAGTATCAGCACATTGGAATGAACTTAGTGGCGCTGCTTCCTAGGTCGACGTTAGGAAATAAATGGATCGTCCTTGCCACTGATAATACTTGACTGGTTATGCGAAAAGAACGACGCTTCACAAATATAGAGTGGCTGAAGGGGCAAAATTTCTTGCCGAGAGCATTGTGCTACGACATGGCGCTTTACAACTGCTGATATATTAGAGAGGAACCGGTTTAAGAGCACACCTTATGCAAGCATTTCCTCAGTACAGCCGCAGAAGTAGCCGGCGAACAAACACCTACCACCCGCAGGCAAATTGCCTTACCGTAGAACTCGAACACAAAAATTGGGATGTTATCTTTCCATATTTAACCTTTACCTACAACACAGCTATGCAATGAACAACTCATATAACGTCTTTCAAGCTGCGTAACGAAAACAGCCCGGCAACGACGCTTGACGCCAGGCTACCGAACATAACCGAATACAAAAGTGTGGACTTTCTCACTTTCTCGCCGTCAACGCTGCATACGATGCATTCAACAAACTAATCGCATGACAGCACCGTCCTTCTAGATATCTGCCGGTTTCAATTTATGTTCTAAAGGCTCTCTGCGGAAGTTATAACAAGTATGTTGTGTACTCATCACTCGCAATACTTACGTTACGTGCTTCCAAAGATACGGCCGAAAGACTACCTGCGGCTGCGATGCACCCTGTCGGGGGCGCGATGCCCGGAATCAAGTGGACCTCTGCCGAAGAGCCCATCTTGAGATATAGACGCCGCAGTCGGCTCCGAGGCATGACAGCCGACTAGAAAAATAAGAAGACGCGTATCGCCAGTGTCTAGTACGTACTTTTAATATACACTAACAGCATACTATACTAAAGCGAAAATTCTGAAACGCTGCCGGTGGCACGAATACCGTCAAGCCAACGAATACGTGTCAAAGAAGAAGAAGCCTAAAAAGCGTACAATCGTCCACCTCGGTAGAACAGTGGCTACGGTGCTCGGCTGCTGACCCGAAGGTCGCGGGTTCGATCCCGGCCGCGGTGGTCGCATTTCGATGGAGGCGAAATGGTAGAGGCCCGTGTACTGTGCGATGTCAGTGCACGTTAAAGAACAACAGATGGTCAAAATTTCCGGGAGCTCTCCACTACGGCATCCCTCATAATCATCTCGTGGTTTTGGGACGTAAAACCCCAGATATTATTAAGAAGCGTACAATCTTACAACCCCCTCTGGCCACCGCATCTTACGGTTACCCCAGAACATTAATGAGAACTAACAGACAATCAAGCATAGGAAAGTATACGGGATGTTATTGGTAATGAGGGGAAATTAAACTGGACGAAAAAATAACGTGCTCCCGTCAGGGACCAAATCTACAACATTCGACTAAGGCGCGAATAAGGCATCCGATACTGTGCCAATTGAGTTACGGCAGCGGTGAGCGGCTATAACTGAGCACCTATCTCGGGTCTATCTGCGCATTTAAAAGCCAGAGTTTTAATCAGCGCCGCTCGCTGCCATGACGGCGAAGCTAAACAGCACAAAAAAGCACGGCCACGAAAAGCAATCACATGGGACAAGCCCTGCGTTTACTTCTCGTGGCCGTGGTTTTTGGGGGGGGATTTTTTAGCGTCCGTATGAATAACCAATTTAGCCCCGTCACCTACATGACGGCGAGTGTAGAACTCTTTTATTGTACCCGGGGGTGAAGAAAAACCAGCCCTTAAATCTCCCCTTCTTTGTTTCATTCATAGCAAGGGTCTCGTTCTTGCAGACTTCATGCCTTCCGGTAATATACAAGGAATTATTGGTCAGCTGCAACCTGGTAAAAAGATTATGTGCGACGTGCCGCTGGCAGGCATATGAAAAGTGTTATGGCTGGAAACGGCGCTGATTAACACAGATTTATTCCTGTGGTGAATGAAATATGACTTAAGCTTAACTATAGGAAAGAACTATTTTCAGAGCTGACGTGGTACGTGTCGAGTGCTTCTCCATTGTTACAGCTTGCCCTTAATTTCGAAAATCGGATTTTGATAATGCACTCTACTCTGGAGATTTCCATAGCACTCTTTGGAATTGTTGCCTAAAGGCAATCCATAGTTTACACCTATTCTTAATGGTATTTCGAAAGCTATATTATTGTACGCGAATAACTGTCCTAAGACATAATGTATGAAGCCTGCGCTCACTGACCATGAATACAGGATACAGTAACAATAAGAAATAGGCACAGGTGTGTTCACACGATATGCTTAATATCAAGTATTGCAATCGCCCTGTATGAAATGTCGTGATATTTACTCGACAAAAAAAACGTTCAAGAAAGTTTGGACGCAACACGTCTGAAATGAATGAGCAAAATTTTTTACTTTCTATTCGCTCAATGGCCGCATTCTGGGCTCTTGGAACCGATTGCAATATGTATTTTGTGAAATGGATTTCGTCTTGTGCTTTTCTGAGTTCTCTCCCATTGTCGCTCGTGCACATTCAATTTTAGCGTGCGTTGTTTTTGTTGTGCGTATTTTCTAGACGAAAATATTTTCGTTATCTAGCGAAACTTTTCATTCGTGCGTTGTTAACCACCCTGTCGCATTTCTTTCTGGCTAATGTAAATAATATAAAAATAAGAATGGGTGCGCATTCTCGTATTATTGAGTCTCAAGGCTGGGGATAGTGCTCGTACAAAAATTGTTGGGATATAGCCTGACATGTAACATGAGTGATGAATGTGACATGACAACTGCGGTTTTAAAAGTCACTTCATGGAGATGTAATATTATTGCCCATTGAAAAATGATATACTTGGATATAACCTTCAAAAAATTCAATCAGTTCACGTTGATAGTTCAAAACACTGAACCTGCTAGTGCTACACTACATGCACAGTAATAACTGTTTGACATAGTGAGCTAATATGCAGTATAGACTAAGGATGATGTTCTCAACAGCCACATCAGCAATCTGAAAAAATTAAAATAGTAATAATTTTAATGATATGCATAAATTCGAAAAATCGAAAACTTGAACTTTGCCTTCAAGAGTAGAACGCAATAGCGTAATCGGGCCCTGTTCGTACCGCCTTCTTAATCGCTAGCCTGGCTTCTCTTTTCGGTTGACACCCCAACGGTGCCGTGAGCAAAGGAAGGTCTGTGCAGGTAACATCGGCTGTTTCCAAGTATACTTGCTTGTTTGTTCTTTTTTTTCTTGAGTTATTGCTCCTACTCACTACGGCCATGAAAGCAGCGGTTAACACCAAGAAAAAAAACTTTTTTTCAATTTAGACGAAGAATGAGGAACAAATCGGTCGCATAGGGTAGAAAAAAAATTGAAGACTACATAGTTTGTAAAGCAATGAAGGTCATAGGCGTGCGCACGAGGGGGCAGAGGGGGCGGCCGCTCCCCCCAAGTTACCTAAGAAGGGGGGCGCAAGGTCGGCCCTATACATTGACTTAATAGGGGAGGGGGGCGCTGCAACGACCCTTCGCCCCCCGAAGGGGAACCCCTGCGCACGCTTATGATGAAGGTAGAAATATTTCAATAATATCGAAAACAATCAACTAGTGAGATGATTTCTGAAGTGCCAAATTTTTGTTGGGAATTTTACAGGGAGTTCTTTTTGCCAAACCAAGAAATTCGCGTAGGGCTAATCTGGCGTGCCTGTTTGTGTAGCCCTGAGGGAACACTCCTAAGGAAAGAATATTAAGGCGAAAGCCTTTAATGTCTCATGCTCACGTCCGTCCGGTGTCCGTCCGGCGTCCGTCCGTCCGTCTATCCATCCGTCCATCCGGCGTCCATCTGTCGGTCCGTCCATCCGTCTGTCCGTCCGTCCCTCCGTCCGTCCGTCCGTCCGTCTGTCTGTCCGTCCGTCCGTCTGTCCGTCCGTCCATCCGTCTGTCCGTCCGTCCGTCCGTCTCTCTGTCCGTTCGTCTGTCCGTCCGTCCGTGTGTCCGTCCGTCCGTCCGTCTGTCTGTCCATCCGTCTGTCTGTCCGTCCGTCCATTTGTCCGTCCATCCGTCCGTCCATCTGTCTGTCTGTCCGTCCGTCCGTCCGTCCGTCCGTCTGTCTGTCCGTCCGCCCGTCTCTCCGTCCGTTCGTCCGTCTGTCCGTCCGTCTGTCCATCCGTCCGTCTCTCCGTGCGTCCGTCCTTCAGTCCGTCCATCCGAGCTCTGGCACGGAGCCAGGTGGCCGCCGGGATGCGCAAACGGACGCCGGTCGCGTCGTACTCTACAGCGCTCACGCTTTGCTTGCGTAGCGTCGCTGTGCCCAGCGTTCGCAATCATTCTGACCGACGCCATCTCAATGGACACAGGCGTTCACGGAATATACTTTCGAATTTACAAAGGGTCCGTCAATTTAAGCGCTGGAACGTGGATGGCGTTTGCACGATGCGCAAGGCACCAGAAAATACTAACGCATTCGAACGGAGGAAGATCAGTCTGGCGTCTCGCTGCGATTCGCGGTAAAAAATTAAAAAAGAAAACACGCACACATTCGGTTTGTGTGTTACCCCACTGGGAGTGTAAAAAGAAAAAAAAGACATGGCATGGTCAGTGGAATGGCCACACGCTTTCGCCGAACACACTTTGGAATGTACAAAGTGTCCTTCAATTTTTTGAGAATTCAGAGTAAGTTTTAAGGTTCTGAATAAAATCTCGAAATCAATGTTCCTGTTGCTACTGAAACGACAGCAGGTAAGTACAATATATCAAAGTTTTCAGGCTCTTGACATAACAGGCAGAAGAGTTGGCACCAGAGTAGACCTGTGTAAATAAAATTTAGTGATGGCCTACAACATCTAAATTTCGTAATAAACACTTCCAATTTGCAAGTCGGACACCATTTATTACCACAAAAAAGAGAAAGATAACCTTATTCTCGACCTGGTAATTTAATTTTCATGGAATCTCGGAGTGAAGAATATATACGGAATCTTGACTTAGTAAAAAAAGCCTGTATATACCCCAACGGATATTACCAGACCATCTAGAGACAACCGCGCGAGAGTATTAGCCATCTCATTTAGAAACATGCACCGATGGTGTGACACTTTACCAATTGCATTTTTCGCACGCTTTAGGGACGAATGATGTAAAGTGCTTTCCGAAAACAAGACTCGGAAGGATAAGATGGAATGCGAGGTTTATATACAGATTACAAAGTTTTTAAAGCGCTAACAAAATTGCTACATGTTCTTACTTCGAATACGCCAGTTTAATCTGGGAGACACAATGAAAATGACTAAGATAAAGCCACTGAGAAAAACGCCTGCTCCCACATTCTCCTCAGAGATGGATGCATGAGTGGCAATTGCCTTATAAATTCTCAATTTGATTGATTCTCCACTTACGATAACACCATTAATTCCCAGCTAAAACAAATCGTCTTCTAACAAGCCCACTAAGTATCTAGAAGGTTGGCGAATGGTATTAAATGGCATTTTATCATAAAATTTTGCTTTTATAATGGCCAATGATTTATCCATTAAAACTATATCGCGTATGTTAACATCAAAGGTTCTAGTTGATCTTGCACAAATGAAACTTGAGATTTATAGGCATGGAACCGAGGCTCATTAGAAATGTTCTCGATTGAGAAAAGGATGGATGAAAAGTTTTTTATTTTGAAATAGGGAGGCGCGGGTTCTCTTTGCAGGTAGGCGGGACGTTGCCAGACTACGATAACCGTGGACATTGTCTAAGGGTTTCCGCTTATTTAAGAAGCACTCACTTGCACTGAGGCGGTGTGTGGTCATTACTGTGGTTTATCGGACCCCCCTAAACCACCTTGATCAGGCCGCTCTGACTTCCATATTGTGCAAATAAAAACTTCGCGTTGGATCCGTAAGCAGCGCTTCACGATAATTCGTGCATTGAAAAGAAATTAATACAAACTGTAACCTTCTTCGTGAGGATGCTTAAATTTTTAAATACGTTTGGCGGTAAGAATGCAGAATCTGCCAAGCAGAGTGGGGATTGGGGCTTCTTGAGCCAAAACATTACTCGGAGCAAATTTTCGCACCTAGAGGCCACTAAGGAAAGCCTCTTGCTCTAAAAGAACAAGGACAGTAATCTTCTGTGCCACCCCCTCTCCCCACCCCAGAGTATAAATGCAACTAAATTCTACAATCAGACGAACATACATACGATAAATCATAAGGAGATTGTCTCTGCGTAGTCCAGAGGGGTGTTGATCAAGTTTGCGTATCATTCAAAAGGCACGTGTTGCCGTATGGCACGCTCACACCGAACGCGGAGTGCGGAAGCAGGCATGGGGTTTTTTGAAGCAGGGAGGCAGCGAGCGTGCGCCGCTCTTCAAACTGGTTGCCTTCCTCTCCGCTCCGCCGCGTAGGCGGAACAATCCACGAAGGCACGGTTGAAGTGTCATCCTGCGGCATTAAACGAAACGGCGCGTGGGTGCCTCGGGCCCTGATTGGCTGCGGCCAATGCGGCCAACTTTTCCGCACGGAAAAAAAAATTATGCGGTCTCGATCCGGGCAAGGGGGGCGCTGGTTTTCCTCTTTTATGGCCAACCCGCGTCAGTTTCTACGGATCCGCCTTTCCGTTTACAGGCTACGCGTTCGTTGTGAACGTGCCTTTCGAATATATTTCAGCATAACCACCAGCAAAAGCATCAACAAAGCGAGTAGCTGCGCAAGTTCGCGCTTTGCCTTACAGACGCGTAGTGGGCCCTTCGCTGATTTGCAAAAGGAAGAACTATGGCGTAGTGAATACTGCGCAAGCGTACTTACAGTAGGTATTCTGGGATAGTTTTGAAGGGCCAATGTTAAGCGCACAGACTTTCGTTTTTTTTTTTCGGCATAGTTGAGGCATCCACGGAGGACCGAATGCAGGTTAGCAATGCAGAAGGCGATGCTCACGGGGCCAGATTACGCTGTCGCGTTCTACACTTGAAGGCGAAGCTCAAATGTCCTCTAACTTTTTCCTGCCTATACCACGAATGCTTGACACGTCCCTCCAAATCAGAGTTGTACCGTACTAAATCGTTAAAAGTAATCAATTGCTCGTAATAATTGCGAGTAACGTTGTAATATAATGGATTGCTTTTTCGAAGCTGTAATGGTCTGTGTAATTCAACTACATTATCTTGTAATTTATTATTGTAATGACTTCCTTTCTTTTTAAAAAATTAAGTTTCGACCAGTCTGCTACGGCACTTTCCATACCGTAAAATATGGGGTCACTTTGGAGGGACACCCCGTCTTATCAGAAGTGCTTATCAGACGTCTTATCAGATAGGGGTCGCTGCAGAAATATAGTGAAGGAAGGCTGCATGGCGGGCTTGTTGGCGACCCGTAGCTTCAAACTTAAGCACATCCAAGACGGGATAAAGCGAAAGACACTTAACACACATACACAGCGCTAACCTTCAACAATAAAATTGTTGAAAGTTAGCGCTTTGCGCTTTGTGTCCTCTCCTCTGTTCCCTCCTGATGGTTGCGAATTTGAATTCTTAATCATGTTG
This sequence comes from Rhipicephalus appendiculatus, assembly GCA_030522465.1. Taxonomy (NCBI): domain Eukaryota; kingdom Metazoa; phylum Arthropoda; class Arachnida; order Ixodida; family Ixodidae; genus Rhipicephalus; species Rhipicephalus appendiculatus. The sequence goes on along the minus strand of JALIZH010031300.1, from coordinate 892 downwards.
TACCAACACGCCCAATCCTAGGGTTATCTAAAGGAGATGCCCAGAGTCGATTTCGGCAGAGCGCAGTCAGCTATTCGAAAAAAGCAGTGAGCCATGATGTTTGCTCTTGGCCACGCCGATACACCGAACCCGCCAGCACATTCTCAGCATAAGAAGAAAGTGGCCAAAATTTTTTACAGAAACTGTAACTTCTGAAGTCTGAAATTGCCAATGAATTTGTCCGACACTCTAAAAAACAAAAAAAAAGTGCATGTGTGACTCGTTTCAGGTAGTTTTGACTTGCCTCGTAGATGACTTTTTCAGAGCAATTTTTTCGTTTTGTTTGCACTCTTTGTGACGCCAGAGCCGTAATTCACGTGACATGATTAGGGCACATACTCGCGAAAGGGTGGGCGTATGCCACGCATTCGCCCACCCTTTCTTCCTCACGTCTGGCATGATTATCGTGCACGATGAAGTGATTTCGCTCCATTTTGTGAGTTTCCGATTGCGCAAGTGGAAATAATAGTGTGTAGCCGACAAGCGTCAAATGCTGATATGATCAACGCTTAGCGCTCACATTGTGCACGTGCTTTATGAAGAAATAAGCGTCGAGGAGATATCGCCTGTAAGAATTGCAGTGAAGGCTAGAACGAAACCAATGGAAGAGGCGCCAGATTATTTGATTCTTAAACGGACGAACTCTTTACAGCGAAGACGATGCAGCTCACCAGAAAAATGGCCAGCTCACTTCCACAGTTCTTGTATATTTTTTTAAATTACGATAACGATTTCATGGAGATTCTGTACGGGTTTTACCGTCGCCATCATGTTCCGTATAAAGTCCAAATCGATAACTTTTGTACGCTCATCCTATGCTGTACCGGCGAGTAAAAGGTCGCGAGCACTACTG